>NDXZ01000716.1:0-10697 GCA_003055125.1 Paykullia maculata
TTTCTTTTTAAGATTGTTTTAAACCTTTTTATAAAAAACTACAAAAATTTCATTTTAGCTACACATTTTTAAAAAAACGATATTTGTTTCGGAAGTGCTTCCTTGCAACAGTTTTTTTTTTAAACCTACAAAGATCATCGCCTTATGACAATTATTGATAAACAATTGTCCCTTGAAGTCAATTCTCTATTTCCTATATAGTAAACTTCTCCTTGGGAAGACACATTTAATTTCTTTTTATGAAAAGTCTTTAGAAAGTACTAAGAATTTCTTAAGAAGACATTATTTCTAAATAAAAAGATGATTTAAATTTAGATAAAATTAACATATCGTATTTCTCTTTGTGTATTTAATTTTAAATTTTTTGTGAAAAAAAAATTTTTTTAATCTTTATAGTTCCAAAAAAATATAAATTTGTTTGCACACATGCAACAGCAAAATAGTGCAGCAGTGCATAGCAAAAAATATATTTTAATTATAACAATTATTTTTCTCATATTTTGCTATTAAACATATGGACAAAGTTTTTACTTAAATTTGCAAGGAAAATTGCAGAAGCAGAAACTTGAATCCATAACTTTACAATAAATTTTACATTAAATTAGTAGTTTTTTTTTTATGAAAATAATTAAAAAATTAAGGCAGATATTACAATATATATTTATACCCACATATCGTAAGCTCAGGCGCAAACTTGTAAAAGCTCAGACTTTATGGCAAAATACAAATTATTCAAAGTTTTGCTAAAGCAAATCTTAGTTTTCTAAAAAACATGTTTCAGGGCCGTTTTAGGTTATTTTATACAACTGTATAAACGTTATACATACATATTTATTCGTATAATTTCTATAAATACGAGTATTTAGTGCGTCGAAAACACATCCAAACAAGTAATTTGTAAAAGGAATTGAAAGATGTTTTCTTTCAAAAACTAACTTTTTGTAAAAATGCAAAATTTTTCCCACAAAAGAAAAAAGTTTAAAACCCAAAAAAACAAACAACAACAACACAATCATTCAAAACAATTTGTTTTAACCTAATGTGTGTGGATGTGGATTAATATTTTGGTGTGATTTTTTTGAGCTAACTGTTGAAAAGGGGAAAGTGTTTTTTGCAATAATCCCACAAAACTAAATACCCCTGACATATTCTTTGTCTTAGTCTTCTTTGAAAGAAGGCTTGGGTACCTAACACGTTTGCCTAATTTATTTGTCAGTTTTTTTTGTTTTTCTAGGACGACCTAATTTAAAACTTTAAAGAAATTGTTACGTAAAATTTTTAATACATATGTATGTACAAACATGTAGAATTATTTTTTGTAAATTTCTGCAACCCGCATGGCGTATGAGTACTTTTTAATATCCCATGATGCATAAATCGTATACCATTAAGTGTCCCATGACGTAAACGTTATATTGAATTCATATGTTATGTTACGGCATGCAAGCATGCTTTCATTTACGTACAAACATACATACATACACACGTTTAAACAACAATTAAGCAGATTTTTTATAGTTTTTGCTGCTTTAAAAGATTTTCTAATGATTTTTAGGAAATAAAGTGCTTTGGAATTTTTTGATTTTTTTGATTTTAAAGCACAAAACAAATTTTAAAGAAAAAAATGGATTTAAAAAAAATATTTCAATGGGATATTTTTATTTATTTTTATATTCTTTCAAAATATTTTTAATAACTTTTTATGCCAAGCAGGACATTTTTCATAAGAAGCGTTAAATTCAAAATTGTATAAAAAACTGCTAAAGAAGCACTATCTTTTTAACTTTCTTAACTTCTTGAAATAGAATTTTTTCAATAAAAACTGACCTACAAAAAACTCTTCTATATAAAACATCTTTCTATCTATAAACGGTATCATTAGTTTAAAGAAGACTGTGTTAAAATTATATGGAGACTTAGGAATACAAATTCTTACAGCCTAAACAAAAAACAAAAATTAATTCCAGAGAAACGAACTGGAAAAAACATTTTACTTAAAAAAATATTTTATAATAAAATTTTCCTTTAAAACAGTTTCTAAGATTTAACATCAAATCAAATTATATAACATCATTGATTTTTATTGACATTTGTGGTTTTTTTCTAGTGATTTTTTAAATCGAATGTTCAAACAAAATTATTAAAAACTTTAAATTCTTTATTTTTTAATTTTTAACATGCATACATACATATGTATGTATATGTATATGCCATTTAAATGCGTGTGTATATGTATGTATATTTGCTTTAACTACACATAATTAATTGTTTAGTTATGAAAATCTCTCCATAAATCACTTTTTATCGGTATTAGCAGCCACAAATTGTGTTGCTTTAATAACTGCTGCCGCTAATGGGTTTCTGGTTCGTCGGCAGAAGTTTTTATTTAGTGGCGGAAACTTGTTCGCATGACGTATGATGAATAAATTACAAAACAGTGGAGAAAAAAAATAAAGAAATAAGAAGTAATTTTGTATTAATTATCTACTCATGTTATATTAGATTTTCATTAACAAATACACAAACACTTGTGTACAGTCAGATGGTTAATATAGGACTGTCTAATAAGTGTAAGTAAGAATCTTATTATTTATTTTTATGTATGTACATATGTAATCTATGATTATCAAAGTTCATCTATATGCTTATTATGTACATAAATATGTAAATGGAATTTAGTAGATATAAATGTATGTATATATGTTTGTACGTATGTATATTATATTCACGCACATGTACCAGTCTTTCAATATTTGTTAATACTTAAGTATATCTACATACATACATATGTATGTTTCATATTTTTGCCGACTTTCAAAAAAAGTACAATAAAAGTTTCTGGCTTTTGTTGCTCTTGTTGCTATTTAAATAATCTAAACACACGAGTTGTATTTTAGCTTTTTTGTTACTTCTGTAGTATCATATAAAAAATATTGTATTGTATTGTATTTAAGTTAATAGAAAGACCAACCTAACATCATACATATACTTATACATTAAAATATCTTTATTTTCTGCAAACGTCATACGGATAGATAATCTGCTTTATTCCTCTAACAACTGCCAACATTTCTAAGCGTATTAATAGCACAATTTGCGGTCAGTTGGACATAATAGCTGCTGAGGCGTGTGTAAGGATAATTATAATATTATTTCCAGCCTATCAGTCTAATCCTTTTAGTGAAACATAATTTAAAAAAACAGAAATTCTTTTGTTAATCAGATATAAAAACAACTTAATTTGCCATACAAAGTGTTAAAAAAAACCTCTTCAAAAACACCTTTGTAAACCCACTTACTGTTAAGTAAACATCTGCCCTAGCAAAACCTTTTTTCTAGGGCTCTGCTGTCAGAAGACTTTTAAGTATACAATAAGACTGCCTCAGAAAACAAATATACAATTTTTGCATTAAAAACTTATTCCTAAATAAAATTAAAATTTGAATTTGAAATTTACTTTAAAAAACTGTTTTATAAAAAGAAAAATATTTAAAGCATAATTCTAATAAAAAACAACTTAAACTATTTTTTTAAGGAAAAAGTTCTTAAAGAAAACCTAAAAAACTTATAAAACATATTTTATAAAAAAATTACTACCTTTGGATGACGAATTTTTATACAAAACTGCCTTAGGGTGGCAGCTTTCAATATAAAACATGATTTAAAAACAGACCACAAATTTACCATAAACTTTACAAAAGACCCTTTTTTAAAGAAACCTGCAAACAGTTCCCTAAGGAAATTTGGCATGAAAACTGTAAAAAAAGTGCCCTAACAAAATGCTATTTCTATGAAACCTGAAATTTTTTTATGGGAAACTGCCTAAAAACATATTTTTTAGTAGAAAGCTGATTTGGGTAATACATATCTATAAATTTCTAAATTTAAAAAGGACAACTTTTTAGGGAATATTACGATAAAAACTGTATAAAAAAAGGTTTTTTTTAAACTGCCAAACTTAAAATTATTTTCATTAATTATAATAAACTAATACTTTTACAAAAAAACTGTCTAAGCATATATGTACGTTTACAAAAACAAAAAAAAAACTTGTGTTCAAATTACATATTTTTATAAAACATGCCTTTAGGATATATTTTTTTATAGAGTATGTATTTGTAAAAAGCTTAGCAAAAAAACTGCTGAAAATCCTTAATTTTACCCGATTGTGGGTAAATATGTTGTAACAAGAAACAAAAAAAACTACAAAAGATGGTAACACAGCAACATAATAGAATTGTATCATTAAGCAAACATTCATGTATTTTTTGACAGTTGCTCGTGTATAAATTCTGCTTGTGCTGCTGCTTCTGTTGTATCTTTATGTTATTATCGTCTTATTTTTATCATCAATAATGTATGTATGTACGAAATGCCTAAAAAAACATAATAACATTTTAATTATATCATTAACAATAAACACGAGCACAAACACACAAAATTTATTCAAGTATGAAAAGAAAATTAATTTAATTCACAAATACCAACAAACAAATTTATCAGCCGATAAGAGGAAAAGTATTAGAAGTCAAATACAGTAAATAATTGTTAAGCATTTAAGTGAAATCGAATGCCACTTTAGTTTGGATATTTCTGTTACAGAAGTGATTTGATTTAGTGTGACATTTACTCTTTAATTGATTTTGTACTTGTTTTTCTACTAAAATCATGCGTAAGAGATTTTTTCAATTAGAATTTATTATGTCTGGATTAAAGTTTCTTGATTTTTATTTATGTTGGTGACCCTGTTAAAGTAGAGATTTTAGTCAGTGTAAAAGTTGTAAACTTTTTTATTGTTGGCTACAAAAATTTTAAATCTTACCTTCATTACTACTACATTAAATTTAATGTTATTCATATCAGTCCCTTTATAAAATTGAAAACGCTGTATATTTTATCGCAACAATTACTTTTTATTATCTCTATAAAATGACATTAATAGAGACTTTGGTTTTCCCACCTACATATTTAATTATCGGCTTTAAACTGATAATAACACAGGCCAACAAATTTTTCACGCAGAGACATAAATATAAATCTCCATCCCATCAGGTTTTCGAGCCATATTTGAAACGTTAAACTGTGAGAATTCAGCATTTTTTTTATAAAATATAATATGTCGTCTAAAAGTCTTACTTATTGCATTTAAAATAATATTTTAATCTTTGCTTTGTCTTGTTCCTTCTTTGAACGTAAAGTCGGCCTGTGTAATTTTAAATATTATTATGGTTGTTACCTTTGTTTTATAGATAATTTTCAACAAAAACTTTTTTATTGCCAACATTATTATACTCATCGCTTAGAAAAATATTCGTATCCAAAACAGAGCTGGACACGTTTTTCTTAATTGTTTAGTTAAGGAAATTTTTTAAATTTAAATAAAAAAAGTTTTCCATATACCATTTTTGAAAAAGAATTTATTTAGTAAGATTTTGTTTGTACTTTGCATTAAAAAACTTCTCCGTTTAATTAGTAAATTGTAATAAATTAACTAAAAAATAGTTTTAAGGCAGTTTTTATAAAGATGTACATTCTTCTTTCTAAAACGTTTTTTTAAGGTTTCTTAAAAAATTTTTTTAATTATTTTCCATTAAAAAAAAGTATAGTTTCTTGTATTAAAACACTGTGTAAAATGTTTTCCTTCCTAGCGAATCTAAGTAAGCTGCACCTTATTTCTCTTGTTCTACCTTAATGCTGTTTCACTCTCATCAAGTCAATTCACGTCAAGGAGAGAGAGAAAGAGAGAATAGGAAGGGGTACAGACGTCTTTTTCTCTCTTTTAAAAACTCAAACTTGACGTGACTTGACTTGATGAGTGTAAAACTGCACTAACTTATCCTAGTTTTCTACAGAAAAACGCCATTTAATGTAAGTTCTCTATAATTTTTTTTTTTTAGTATTTTTTACAAAAAAGCCGGTTTTTTTTTGGGAGGGTTTTGAATAAAAACTGTTTTTAATGGGTTACTAAAAAAAATACTTCTTTGAGGCAGTTTTCACTTGAAAGTTATTGGTAATAATATTGGAATGAAGGAAACTGCTTACTATGAAAGATATCTTATCAAGATCCATTGTATAAACTTTTGCTTTTTTAAGGCACTTTATTACAGAAAGCTGTGTCTTAAGACAGTTTTTTGAGGTTTTCTAGAAGAAAAACAAATTTCTGATGCAGTTTTCTTAAAAAGTTTTGTTTCAAGCACTTTTTTCTATTAGAGAACATTCTAGATGCAGTTTTTTATATATCTTTTTTATTATTTACATTACACTGTATTTTTTTTAATTTTCTTTAAAAAACAGGATTTCTAAAGTCAATTTTCGATCGTGTTTATTGCTTTTATTGGTTTTTAAATCTATACTTTTAAATAGTTTTTTTGGTGAATTTTTAACACAAAAATATGGCAAAAATAAAATTATTGGCTCTTGGCTCTTTTTTCTCTTCTACATTGACTTTTTGTTCATATAATTTGTTTCCTTTTTTTTTTGTAATTAAGACAAACATTTGTAATCTAAATTGTTGGGTTGCCTTAAGACCCGCCTTTAATTGCCTTTATGCTGTTGGCATTAACGAACACATAAAGAAATAAGTTTTGGCTGTTTTTTTTGGATTAATTTAACTTATTGAAATTAAACCTCCTCTAAATTTGTGCTTTAAGTAAAAAAACTTCTTTCCAAAATAAAACTTTATTTGTGCGTTTAACAAATTTGCTTCAATACATATTTTAGCATAATAAAATAAAGAAAAAATACTTAATAAAAATGCTTCTAATGCCAAATATTCTTAAGTCACGCACTATTTTCAAACCCAGTGGGTAAAAAACCTCACTTGAGCGAAAAACTTTAAAATAAATGTCAGTAAATATTTGTGTCTTAATTAATTTATATACAATTTAAAGAATTACTTTAATACTTTTTATTAAATAATATCATATATATATATGAGTTTTTGTTTATTTAGAAAACTGTTTAAATATTCATAATATTTGTTTACAGAGTTTTTTGCTGAAATGTATAAAAAGTTGATTGCTTTAGTAGTTTTCAATTAGTCGGAAGGTTTATGTTTATTTAAAGTAAACAATTGTGACTACCAAAAGTGACACATTTATTATGTCACATGGCATGAGATTAAAAAAAAATACTTTATTACTGCACAGAAGACACTTAAAGTTTTATTAATTTTTTTATTTAATATAGGGTGTCCCAAAAATTAAATAAGATTTGCATTAAGCAGAAACAATAGTTTCTTAAGTCACACAAACAAATTTTTGGGTCAAATCTTTGGTTTAGCTTTGGCTACACATCTTACTATGCGGTTGTCGCTGTGGCAGCCCCATTCGAATACTTAGCTGACAGCTGTCAATATAAATATTTTTTTTGGTGTTGTTGGCAACAAGTTTTTGCACAAATGGCGGAAAACACAACTGGCGGCAATCTTGCATGAGTTTAAAGACACCCTATATTTTAAAATACACAATAACAAACTTAGTTTTAACTCAATTAAATGAGAAAAGTTTCAAGCCGCAAAAAAACTTTGAAGATTACAAGAGAAAACCCCTAAAATACTTAATTTAACATAAAATTTCTGCTTTTAAAAAACAAATTTTTTTAACGTTTTGTTGTTTACTTAAACAAATGTGTAAAACACCAAGCTAAACAGTACAATTTATTTTCCTTTTTAACACATTTTATCGGATTCATGTAAATAATTTCTTATTTTCGTTTTATATTTTTTTCAAATATCATTAGGTAAACTTATTTCTTATTCTTTTGTGATAGGCAATCGATTTTCAACTTGACCATTATTAAATAGCCTTCGAGAGCTCCTTACAGAAAGTAAATAATATATCTAGAAATGTTGTTTATGCTGATGGCGACAATTTAAAGGCAAACTGCCGTTATGTATGTATTAAATAACACACAAAAAAAAGATTGGAGTAACAGATAAGGGGAAAACACCCTCACATAGACACACATACACACATACACTTAACACAAAAAGTGCCAACTAATGAAATGTGATAAGAAAAAACTTCGATAAAAACTCTTTTAGGGAACTCTAAGTAACTCATTACATTAAACACTAAGCAGACGTTTACGGCAACTTTGGAATGACCTTTAGTGAGCTAGTAAATTTCCCATAAATTCTTCATAACTATAATAACTTTCCTTTTAATTAAATATTAGGCATATCATGGATTTAATTTACATTCTAAAGTGATTAAATGTATTGTTCATTGAATAAAAACTATTTCGTCCGAAACGTTTGTGAATATTTCTTAAGAGAAAATTTATAGAAGGAAAATCTATAAAGTATATTGTTTATTGCAATAAAAAAATTTTGCAAAAAAAATTTCTATAGAAAATTTTTATTAAGTTTTTATAATTTAAAATTAAAATTTCATTCAAATTTTTTTATAAATATATGTAAAATTTAGTTTTTTAATTATTTATTAAATTTTCCTTTTTTCTTACAAAATTGTAAGTAAAATATTTTCAATTTTTTAAATAAAATTTCCGACTGATATTTTTGTTTAAAAATTATTTTTACAAACTGTTTTCGTTAAAAAAGTATTTTATATTTTAATATTTGTTTTTTCTTAATTATTTCTACTCTAAATTTTATTAAACAAACTCTTTAAATTTTTTTTTGTTTTAAATATTAATTAATTTTTATTTAATTTGCTTCTTTTTATATATTTTTTGCAAAATGTTTTTTTTTTAAGTCTTTTAAAGTACGAACACCAAACTTTAAATTTATTAAGTTGGAACAATTTCGTTCGTTATAAACTAATGTATTTCATCAACTAAGAGTAGGGAGTGTTATTGTCACACACAAACAATTCAAACAAAGTGTTGCGACAACAATAACAAAAACAACTATATAGAGTAAAAGTTTTAACAAATTTCAATTACCGTTTTGTTTTGTGGATTTTCTTTTGCTTAGCTTAAGGAAAGTTGTAGGTCAGTAAACATGTTGGTGTTAAAATTACTTTTTCTTTTGCAATTTGTTGCTATAAAATACGATATTAAATTTATAGTCGTTGTTGCTGCTTCTGTTGATACTTTTTGACAACTAAAAGAATCGTTTTATATGTTGTTGTTGTATCATTTTATGGTGTCTTTGTGTGAAATTAAATGCCTTTAAATTTTTTAATATCACTTTCTTCTAAGGATTTTATTTTTGAAGAAACTTTTTACTTACACAACAACAAATACGGTTTATTTATATATTTTTTTTTATTTTATCATTCACAAAACTAATTTAAATGAATCCAAATTCGTTATTTACATTTTTGTGTTTTTTATATTTAGCAAACAATTAATTGTTTTGCCTTCAACTAAATTCGAATTGTTTTAATTATTTAAAAAAATAATTCTTCTTTTTTACACATTTTTAAATTTTCATATGTTTCGTTAATATTTTTTTATTTGCAATTTACGCGCTTTATTTTAAAACTTGTTGTGTTTCGTTTTAACGTCTGCTTAAAACTGTTGTGTCTATTCGCCTGTTGTTTTGGTATCATTGAAATATTTTGGCCGTAATGTACATATGTATGTTGGTATGCATATACACAAGAAAATGTTCCCTCTGTTAAATCAGCTGTTCGATTGGCAGTTGTGCAAAAACATCTCAAACCTCATACAACCTAACAACTTGTTGGCTTGTTGTGTATAAAATTATGTATATAGTAAATGTGTAAAGCCTTTACTTTATGTCACTGCCTGTAAAGTTTTTTTTTTGTATTTTCACATAAATCACTTTTAATTTTAACCAAATTTAAGGTAGAACAAATTTCGCTTTCAAAGGGCAAGCTTGTGGTATCAGCAGTATTTATTCTGTCTTAACGAGTAATGATTAATTCACATGTACTCTAAAAGGCTTCCGATTTTTTTTGTTTATAGAGAGTTTGTAGAAAGTTTTCTTTGAAAAGAGAATTATTTAAAGATATTATAAAAAAAAAAATTTATAGATTTGTGAATTGGGTATATTTTTTAGATATTTCGAGAGGTGAACCCATACAGTGTATATTTTAAGAATTGTAATTAAAACTTCGCTCAAGTTAATATAAAACAATTTTTTTTTTGCTTTTTTTCCCGATTGACTTATATCTCGGAAAAAATTTTTTTTCTTTAAAATTCCCCAAAAGACACGTCTAACACACAAACATAATAATTTTTAAGTCAGAAAAAGAAATTAAAAAAAAACTTTAAAAAAACGATGCAGTCGTCTTTTTTTGCTTATATCTCAGCCGGTTATTGATGGATCTTGCCAGTTTTCAATACCGACTTTCTCGAAAGTATTTCCAAAAGCTTAATACCACATACAACCCTGGGTGACCTATGGGAGCTACGTAAACTTGATTTCAACATACACACGGACAGACGGACATGGCTAAATCAACTTCCCTATCTATAAGGATCCCGAATATATATACTTTATAGGGTCGCAAATGAAGAAATTACAAACGGAATGACAAGATAAAATCAACAAATTTTTTAAAAGGAAACCAATTTGCAAGGCACTGTTTTGTACACTTTTGTTCCTTTTTAGCAATTTTGATGACATTATCCAAAAAGAGTCAAGAGGATATCGTATGGCCTTCTTTCTGCAGAAGTTTAAAATGTATATACGACAATACATTTCAATATAATTGAAATATTTTCAGTATAAATTTTTTACTTCAGGACTTCATTGGTAGAAA
>NDXZ01000722.1:0-10801 GCA_003055125.1 Paykullia maculata
GCTATATATAATATTTATCTCTATTCGTTTAAAAGTATAAAAATATAAATTAAGAAAGATTTATTTAGTTTATAATTTTTGTGTACAAAATATTTTACATAATTTGTTATTTAAAAACAAATTACATACATACACACATACATATATACCAAGAAAAGGTACATACCATGTGAATTTAGTTTCGAAAACATTATCAATGCCAAGTCTTTTATGGCCAGCTTTTCTTCGTTCTGAAACCGCCATAAGATATTTACTTTGTCTTTTTCAATGTCTTCGAGAAGAGATGCATCAGCGTTTAGTTTAACAGTACCCGATAGTACAAGCAATTTGACACATCAAACAGAGAATGCTTCCTTCTGATAAATACTTGTAGAATTAAATTTCTCAGCAGTGTACTTCGTAGTTTAACCACATATATAGTTTTTTTTTGTATAAAGTTCGTTTTTCCTGTGTCTTATGTATTTACGAAAAATCCCTACTGTTTGCAACATAGATCTCAAAGCAAAATCACATTTGCCAGTGCCTGAACGTGTAAGTATTAAACAAATATTTGCTAGAAAAGTATTATTCAAAAAAGCACTATTTGTCCTTAAGTATTATATTGTTCACAGTATTTGTATATTCGTTACTTTTTATTTTTATACACTTCACCACAGGTGGCAATAAAAGTTTTTCATTCCCTTTGTAATTTCTACAATATTTATTTGCGACCTCGTAAAGTATATATATTGTGAATCCTTATATATAAGGAAGTCGATTTGGCCATGTTCGTCGGCAGTCTGTTGTAATTAACTATCTTAGCCCCCCGATGTCCTACGGATCCGTTGATGTTAAGCTATCAGAAATATTCCTGTGATTCTTTCTATAGAAAATCACCAAAAATAGAAAATCACGACAATTAAACAGATACATATAAGCAAAAGAACATTTTTTTTACACAAAAATTAAATATATTTGTGTGTAAGACACGTAGAAAAGAGTATGTGAGGTTTGGCACAGCCAAATATAGCACTCTTACTTGTTTTTTTTTTTTTTGGCTATTTGACAAAAGAAAACATTACAAAATATAACTTAAATATTAGAGGGAATACATTAGTACAACATAATATTTATGAATGCATACATGCATAAGTATACTGACAACAAATAATAATTTGCATTTTAATAAGATGTTTATATCTTACAGTTTTTGTATTGTTTTGAAAGTGTAAAAAAACAGTAAAGATTAGAAACAATATAAAAGATTTATTTATACTTGTTTGTATGCGTTATCTACTAACGTAACTAGAATAAAATATTGACGAAGTATTATAGTGTTAATATACATATCGCACATCCAGTTCAAAAGTGACACAACTCAAAATTTTCAATTTTCGACTTTAAATGTTTAAACTATGCACAACAATACACTTGTTTATCTATAAGAAAAATATCAGTGTATTTTGTTGCTGTTCACTATTGCTAAAAAACAGTTATGTCTTTCTTTATGTTTCAATTGGTATAAAGTTTCTGGTGAGTTTTGACTCATTTGCGAGCCAGTTTTGAATCATTTTTATTATTTTATTTATAATAGTTTTAACATACAAATTTTATACCCTTCACACATGTGGCAAGAGTACATATAGGTTTCTCATTATATTTGTAATTTCTACAATATTCATTTGCGACTATATTAATTATATATATTCTCCATACTTATAGAAAGGGAAGACGATTTAGCCATGTCCGTCTGTCCGTCTGTACGTGTGGTGGTTGAAATCAAGTTTTCGTAGCTCCCATAGGTCACTTAAAATTGTATGTCGTATCAAACTTTTGGGAACATTTTCGAAAAAATCGGTATTAAGAACCGGCAATATCCATTAATAACCGGTTGAAATATAAGGAAATAAAGACGACCACCTATTTTTACGCCAAAAAAAAACTATTGGTACAGATATTTTTGATAAAATTTGGACTAATTGGCCCAGAATCCCCAAAGATAGAGGCGAAAAATCTCAATCTAATCTTATCTATTTTTTTTTTTTTGATTTAATTACCCACTTATTTGACAAAAAATTACATTAGGCATTATTTTTGGTTCAAATTTTTACAATCTGATATACATATGTAGATATTGAAAAAATCTGTATTGAAAACTGGAAAAGAAAACTGCCTCTTTTTTTTACAAAAAATATTTATATATCGATATAAAAAATATCGTTAGTTTTTTGTTGCATTTGCGCATACATCCCTAGTCAAAATAAAAAGGAATGTAATCCTTAAATCTACATTTACAATCATATTTGCCTTGTCACCTGTGGTGAAGGGTATAAAAAAAAGAGATTCGGCGTCAGTCCTGAAGTTAAAAGTTGGCTTTTGGATTTATTAAAGGTTTATAAAAAATAAGTTTTATAAATCTTTGATAAATTCATAAAGTCCTTGCGAATAAGGTGGTAAATGTGTATCTTCTACAAGCAAAAAAAAAAAAATATATACTTAACTTAACTTTAAGATTTCCTAGTAAGAATATGAAAAAAATTTGTTTGCAAGAAAATATTGCAAATTAAAAAAAGATATTTATATTTAAATTTTGTAATAACGCGCTACAGCTTCTACACTTTACAATGTTTTATTCTATAAAAATGAAGAAAGAAAAGAATTCAGTTAAAATTTTCTTAATATATATCAGAGAAATATTGCAATCAAGTATATTGAATTAGGTATTTGATATATGTATATGTACATACATACATACATAGTTATATGCACATTTATAGTCAATCAGTGTAGTTTTTTCTTTAAATATTAAATTTCGTTATTGTTGCTGCTTCACTAATTGACCCTACAGTTGAACACTTTTGATAATTTCTATTGTATGTATGTATGTATGTATTTAGAATGATAATAATGTTCATATTATTATGCCATTTTTGCTATTATTTGCAAAGTTTAATTTTGCGATTTTTTTGTTATCTGCTAATGACATATGTTTTTATGATGTCTGCTGATGTAGTGCCATTAATGATCTTCTTAAGATGTATTCACTCATGCAAATCGTAATCTTATAATTAATTTGGAAAAGTACTCGAGTACTTTCTCAAAGTATATAAGTTGTTAGTGTGTGAGAAAGCATGCATGAAATATTTTCGTATTGATAAGATGGTCTGTAAACAAATCTAAAGGTGATTGTTTGTATGTATACACTCAGACGGCAATTTAAAACAAATATTTGCTTACAATGAATAAGGGTCATGCATGTCTGATAAACTTCTAATAAAAGAACAGTATAAATATGGGATGTTTTGCCGTTATTGTGTATGATTTCGCAAGATGAAGTCGTTGACAGTAGTTGCGGTAATTGCTCTGGCAATTGTAGCCTTGGCTTCCTCTAAACACATCGAGTCTAAAGTGGCAGACAAGGATTTTTTGGTAAAGCAAAAGTTTGTGTTAGATATTTTGCAGCACGTCTATCAAGATGATGTATTTGTGAAGAAATACGACGAAAGCTATGTTACCTATAAGCCTTGGGAACATTTGGACAATTACAATGAGATCGATTTGATCAAGGACTTCTTTGAGTTGTGGCAGCACAAGCCCATGCATGATGATGAGATCTTCTCGGTGGTATATGACCGCCACGTTGAATATGCCCATGGCTTGACACGTGTGTTCTATTTCGCCAAGGATTGGAGCTCCTTTACACATGCCGTCTACTGGGCTCGCATGCACGTAAACAAGCAATTGTTCGTATATGCTTTGACAGTGGCTAGTATTCATCGTGAGGATTTACGAGGAATTGTTTTGCCCGCTATCTATGAAGTTCATCCATGGCATTTCTTTGATGTCGACACTTTGGAGTTGGCAGAAAAATACAGAATGCACGGTTTCCACAACGTCAAAAAATTAGACAATATTCACAATGTTGTCATCAAGTCGAACTACAGTAATGTTTATGGCGACGTTAACTATGAGCACAACCTAGCTTACTTTACGGAAGACATTGGATTCAATGCCTTTTATTATTATTACAACTTAGATTACCCACACTGGACCAATGGAGCTGTTGGTCACGAGCTAAACAAGGATCGCCGAGGTGAATTTTATCTCTTCTTGCATTCGCAATTGTTATCTCGTTACTACTTGGAACGATTGTCAAATGATTTGGGTGAAATTCCTCACTTTAACATTTACCAGCCGTACGAACATGGGTACTTCAGCAATCTGCACTACTATAAGGGTGTAAGTTTCCCCGACCGTGACAATCACTACAACTTTTACTATGATGACAACAACGACTACGCCAAGGATATTGAATACTATACTGCTCGTATAGCTCATTATGTCGACACAACTAACGACGAGTATTCGGTAGCTGTCAACAAATTAGGCAATTTGATTCAAGGTAATCCTGACTCGGTCAACTTTAAAAAGTATGGCAGCTTGGACCATCTCTATCGTGAATTGGTAAACGAAGGTCGTCCTTATGGCAAATATGGAGAAACTCTTCCCGCTGTACTGATGCACTACGAAACATCTTTGCGTGATCCCCTCTTCTACTCTATCTACAAGGATATTGTTTCATACTACTGGCGATTAATGGATACTTATCCTGAATACAAACCCCAAGATTTGGTATTCCCAGGAGTCAAAATCGATAACATTCATTTGCCAGAAGGACTCACAACATATTTTGAATATTTTGATGCCGACATTAGCAATGCCGTTAACGTTGAAGTACCCAGCACTGAACACTCAGCCGATTCACTATTCCAGTTCGGTCGCAACTCACAAGTGCATGGTCAAAGCTTTGTAATTAAAGCTCGTCAGTTGCGTTTAAATCACAAACCATTCGAATTCACTTTGGACGTTACATCGGACAAAAGCCAAAAGGCCATTGTAAAAATATTTATTGGTCCTAAGTACGATGAAAATGGACACTTGATTCATTTGGAAAACAACTACATGAACTTTTTTGAGTTAGACCACTACGTTGTTGACTTAGCCGCCGGCGTTAACCATTTGAAACGAAGCTCTGATGACTTTATTTGGTACGTAAGCGATCGTACCACCTATTTGGAACTCTACCAAAAGGTAATGGACGCCACCAATAGTGACTACAAATTCCCTCTTAACCAAAACGAAGCTCACTGTGGCGTACCCCAACGCATTATGTTGCCCAAGGGCAAGAAGGGTGGCATGCCATTCCAATTCTTCTTCATAGTTTATCCCTTCCATACTCCTGAAGTACCCCAGTACTCTACTTTTGACCCCGTCATTTCATGCGGCATTGGCTCTGGCAGTCGTTTCGTTGATAACCTTCCATTCGGGTTCCCCTTCAATCGTCCAGTTCACCACGGCTACTACTACAATGTTGAAAACATCAAATTCCACGACATTAAAATCTACCACAAAGATGACCACACTAACCTGGTTTAATCTTGCTACTACAGCTTTAATGTAACTTATCCTTACGATATTTAATTGTAATTTTTAAAAACAAAAAACTTAAAAAATAAATAAAACTAAAAAATATTTATAGAAACTTAGTCGTTTCTTTTAATGTATTAAAATTAAAACATCTTAATACTGTTGCTGGCGAATAATGCGAATAATGCAGGAAAAAAACCTTTAAATTAATTTGTTTTTTTGTAAACAATTTTCTTTGTAGTAATTGTTTAAGCTAAATTCTATTAAAGTTTTAATCAAATTTAGAAATGTTTGATTTGTTTATTTTCTTTAAAGTAAATCCTTGATATGAAGCAACTAAAGTAAATCAGGAGGCAAATTGCGGCGATATCGACCGAAATTTTGTTCGATAATGCGAGTTTTCTTTTTATTTAGTATAGGAATTCTAATTAGAATTTTTTATTTTTGATCGATATCGAATGCCGTAATTCGCCCCCAGAGAGACTTGTGCATTTTAATTAAAAAAAATTCCTTCAGATCTTGTTTACTGTGTTCAAATATGACTAGTTTTGCTAAAAAGACTTTTAGGTTTTAAAATACTTTTCTTTTACAAACCTCCATTATATTAAACTTTTTATTAATTGGCAACCCTAGCTTTTCCACCTGTAATCTTTCGTAATAGTTTTTTTCGATTTAATAATCATATTTAAATTTAATTAAGTTGATATGTTTTTTTTGTTATTTTCAACGACATTTTTTTTCAGGCCTTTTAAGATTAAGGAAACTCTTTGCTTTAAAACATATGTACATATGTACGTAATTAAAAAAGTAAAATTTTTTTTATTTTATTATCATATCTTTATTTAGTTTTTATATATTTTTGAACATGTATCTTTATTTTATTTTTCTATTTTATGTTTTTTCTTTTTTTGGGTTTTCATGAAAAATGAGTCCTGATTTTATTTTATTTTCTAATTTTTTATTTTATTTTCTTTAAGCAACAAACATTTATTAAATCAAGATATTTTATTCAAAATAAATGACATTTCTTTTATATTCTAGGGAAAATATACATATGTATGTACATACATACATATGTATGTATGAATTTATGTACATAAATATATTTTGCATTTTTTTGTTTGTTTTTCAATTAATCATGTACTATTTTTGTTTTAGTATGTTATAATAATTGATTTTTGTTTTTATTTAAATTACTTTTCCTACTTATACAAATAACATTTAAAGATAAGTTTGATTTTGTTTATTGGGTTCTTTAGGATTTAATATCGGTTTCATCATTTTCTTTTAGCGGAAAAATGGATGGGGTTGTTTGTATGTTAAATATTGTTAAATTTAATTTATTTTCTTTTAATACCTGTAGTGTTTTTTTTTCTCATTTTTGTTTTGATTTTAATTTACAAACTACATATTTTACTTTCTGATGCATAGTTTTTTCTTTTCATGTATTTTTATTCATATTTATTTGACTAATTTGATTTTAGTCTCATATTTTAAATTTATTTAAATTTGTAGATTTTATTATTGTTGTTTTTGTTAAAAATTACGTATAATAAAATGTCTTTTATTAATTAGGCGGAATATGTTTAACTTAAAACATTCCTTAAATGCATTCATTGTCTCTTTTTAATATCTATTTTGTTATAGTGTTTGTCTTTGTTTTTAAAGTGTAAACTTGAACATTTTTTTACAAAACTATTATTACAAACTTAAAATATGTGTGTTAAGCTATATTTACCTCTTACAAATGACGTTTCCTTATATTATTTTTTTTAAATATTTTCCTTATTCAAAGAATTTGTTTTTTTTAAAATTTGTTTTACGTAAAAACTAATACTGCCAGTTTAATTGTTTAATGTAAGTATGTGTGTATGGGATATTGGTGTCAGTAGTTTCGTTCCCTACCAGCAAATGGAAGTTAGAATTTGGAAAAAAAATATCTAAAAATTTACTAATTTGATCGCCTTCTCGGAACAAGAACAGTTTGCATTATTATCGACATTTTATTAAAGTCGATGCCAACAATGAATGACAAACATCTATATACATACCCTTACCACATGTGTGAAGGGTAATATTTCTTTACCAATTTTTTATTTTTATACCCTTAACACATGTGGTTAGGGTATATATAGATTTGTCATTCCGTTTGTAATTTCTACAATATTCATTTGCGACCCTATAAAGGGAAAGGGATCGACTATTTAGTCATGTGCGTCTGTCCGTGTGTTGGTTAAAATCAAGTTTTCGTAGCTCCCATAGGTCAATTAGGATTGTTTGTGGTATTAAACTTTTGGAAATACTTCCAAGCAAATCGGTATTGAAAACTAGCAAGATCCATCAATAAGCGGCTGAGATATAAGCAAAAAAAGAAGACTGACTAAAATTTTGTTAAAATGAGCGAGTTCACTAAATTGTAAATAAAGTCGAAAATAATCAATCGATTTTTACAATCGATATCTCATTTTGTTGCTTTTACAAGTGGCTTTGCGATAAAGCAATAAATCTGAACATTTTTTTGCCGTTTTCGATTTTTTATGATTTTTTTAAAACAAGAAAAAAATGCTATTTTTACGTAAAAATATATTTTTTGTTTTAATTTTTTATTATAACTCCGAAACTACTGAGCTCATTGAAACGCAATACTTAAACGGATTAAAGACTATGTAAATATTAATTTTTTTAAGTTTACTTTAATAATATCGGACTAACTTTTTTTGAGTTATCATTAGTTATGTGGGGAAACGTCTAAAAAAATCTTGAATTTTACTTAAAAATTTAAAAAAAAACTTCTCCATAGAATTTAAAATTTGGACCATATTTGTACTACTGCAACGACAATACATCAAAATTGCATAGCGGTTTTTCAAGCCTTTAAAATTTTTTCAATTTTTGTTGCCTTGTGTAATCAGTACATGTACCGATGAAATCAGTACAAATGGTCAGCCTAAATATACATACATATGTAGGCAAATTTAAAAATGAAAAGTTAAAGATTCTGGTTTAAAAAGACGCAACCTTTTAATACTCTGTCACATATTTTTTTAAAAGGTTTTTGTAAAAATTAAACTTAATTAAGTAGATCTTGTCGTGGAAAATATTTTAAGGACAACAAGCTGCTTTATAGAGGACTTAGTAGAAATATTTTTAAACAAAAAAGCGCAACAGAGAACATTTTATTCAAACTATGTATAAAAAAACAAATTGATGTCATTTTATATGTATGTACGTATGTTTAATATACAAATGTACATATGTAAATATGTTAATGTCATAAATATGTGTATGCGTATATACATATATATACATACATATGTATGTATACAAAATAGTTAAAAAAGATCAGGCTTATGGAACAATATTTTTTAGATTTTTGTATAAAATGTATACAAATGGTCGACTTAATTTTCAGCCGATATTCTCCCGTATTTCCCTTAGAATTTAATTCGAGTGTCAGCTCTTTCTTTTAATATCTATTTGGAGACATCTGCTAGATTTATGAATGAATATTTCTGGAATTTCGAAAAACAAGTCTGTCAGAATTTGTGATAACCACTATATACACATACATAAATGTATATCTGTGGAAATAAATAATAATGGCTTAAGTTGATGTAAGTCCTTTTTCATTTTATTACATATTCTTATTCTCTTCTTCAAGATCTATCACTCAGCCAAATTTCAAGTATAAAATGTCATTATTAATAAAGCTATACCCATTTATATTTTTACTTAAGTCTTTTTGGAAAATATTACATAAGCCATAACATCTTAACTAAACTTAATTTTTTTAAAGGTATCTACATCAATATATGTACACTTAAGTTCAATGACTAACAACTAATTCAAATGATTCCTCATAAAAAAACCTTATATTTAACTAAGATTTTTAAAAATTATCTTATCGCAGGTTTTCCGCATTTTTCAATTTAACCTGAAGCCATTATCTCGGCTTACTATCAATAAAATTATTTTGCCTTTTAATATAGTAGCTTAAGTTCACTTTAGTTTTTTTTTCTGCCAATGGATTTTTTTAAAACATCTTAACTAAAAACAACGAATAAAATAAATGTGTTTTGTTCCAAATAAATGTGCACCTTTTTCTGTGGCTAAAAATTTTATATAAAAACCAAACACAATTTTAGACCAAACCTTTAATATCTCAAAACACGAAAATTCGACTTAAGCCATTATTATTAATTGCATACAAACATGCGGTAAAACATACATACACCCATACATAAATACATTCATACATAAATATATACATACATACATGCATTCGTATATATTAATATACATATGTATGTATGTATAATATATTGGAGGCTCCATGAAAAAAGCCCCCATTAAAAAAATTAAAAATATTCTAAAAGTATTGAAAAAATGAAAAATTGCCCCAATTTTTTACATTTAAAACAACAACACGAAAGTTTGGGCCATTTTTCCTAATTTTTGGGGCCATTTTCATATTTGATTTTGGGGTCATTTTTCATTTTAAAATTTTTTGATGTTATGGACAATTGAAAAATGACAAATGGCCCCAAAGTTGAAAAATTAAAAATTGTCCCAATTCCAAAAATGAAAAATGCCCAAATTTTTTATAGTAAAAAAAAACAACACGAAAATTTGGGGCAATTTTTCGGAATAATTTTTCCTGTTTTTTAGGGCAATTTTCGGAAATCACCTAAAATTCTTAAAATCCTTGGGCATCGATACCATTCAAAATGATTAACTGAAAAGCGTAATGAAAATGAGATTTAAGTTGTATGAAATAATTTCCCGAAGAAAGTTTTAGGCTTCATTTAAAAAAGTGCTGTAGATAGCCGGCCTTCGGCTGGGCGCAGTAAAAATATAATCCGGTGGATTCGAACCAGGAACTTTTAATTCTGATGATTTCCCAACGCCGGCTTTGCTAAATTAAAGTACTTCTGCCACATCGTCATGAAGTAGTATCCATGACTAAAGTGTTTTGTTGTAAAAATTGTTAGCAGCCACCTTTATTAGTTGTAATGATTTTTATTTGGTCAAACATAAGAAGTCAAAAATAAAAAACATAAGAAGTTATGTTTTCGACAGTAATTTGTGATTTTCATTAAGTTTTGATAACCAATTTTAAAGGTTTATTTCTAGGTAACTGTAAACGTATCGTGCAGAAGTAACCATGATACATTTAATCAGGTAGCCTCAGTTCGGGGAGGATTTTTTGTTATCAAATTTATTTTACATAAAGTTTGACAATTACGATGCTAAGAAGAAAGAGACAATTATTTTTTATTTATAGAGTATACGATGCCTAAAAAAAAATCAGCTGGCGTTGTGAGACTACCTGATTAATTGTATTATGGTTGAAACAAACCTCTGTTACGTTTTGATACGGAGTTTGTAATCTAAA
>NDXZ01000735.1:0-21004 GCA_003055125.1 Paykullia maculata
AGATAGCGTTCCACACCGAAGTGCACCTCTGTGAAAAAACCCCAACCCACCGAATTCTTGAATAGTTCATGGAAATACATTTGAAAATCAATTTTTATTACTCCAAAAATTTTACTGATTGTAAGATTACTATAAAAAAAAATATTTACTTAAGCCTGATTACAACTTTTAAATTATTCAAATTATTCTAATTTTTTTACCTTTTTAATATTATTCCCACAAGTTATTGATTAAGCTTAAGGTCCTTTCTTTATATAAAAAGAATTTTAAATATTTTTTTTTCTAATTTTTAAACCAAAACACCAAATTTATAACCTTATAATTTATTTCCTAATGATGTCACACATCGTAGTAGCAAAATATTAAAAAGAAAAAAAAACACTTTATCTTAAACTTTTATACACTTTTAAATAAAAGTTAAATATGTATATTAATTTTTAATACAGAAACAATTTTGTATTCCAAAATTTCAATAAATGCACGATTAAAACCATACTTATAGCACAAGTTTAAGAAACTTAATATATAGAAAATAATTTAAAACAAAATATTAAACAGAAAATATTACGTTTAACGACTTTTAAAATTTATTTAATATTTACCGAAAATTTGCTGGCACTTTTGTTTATTCAGAAGTATTTATTTATCCTTAATTAAATAGTTTGCAATATGTTTTTATCATTTTAATGTTAATGCATCGAGGGAATAATTTTTTAACATTTGAAATTTTAAATTACCAACTGTAGCTGAACATAAACATCTGTTTTAAATATGTATAAGTATTGTGTCATTTAATTACCGATGCTTAGAAATTTATTTGTCTTAAAATTTTTACCAAGTTTTGTCACAACTACAAACAAATTCTTTTTTTGTCAATTATTTGTTATTTCTAAAAAAAAATTTGATTTTAATGTCGATAATATCAATTTATTCATTGTAATAACGTTAAATTGTTTTGTAAAGATTCTTAAAAAATCATTTATTTTCCTCATTAAACTAAGTAGAGAAAAAAATTTAAAGAAAATCTCTCAGACTAGCGGTAAAAAACTTGGTTAATTTAAGAGTAATCTAGTATTCGTAGAAATAATAATTTTCTCCAGGGCTCACATACTTACCAGACATATGTATGTATGTATTTTATTTTATTTATTTTTGAATATAAAAAAAGTTACATTTTATGTTATTTTTACATGAACAACTTATTTGCAATTAAAACAATTGAGTTAATTAAAAATTAGACAATATTAATGGTGATTAAATGTTTTATTAAAGGAAAACATACCCATAAAAGCAATTACTGATTAGGGAAACTATTTTATGTTTCCAATGTTTTTGACAAACAAATATTTCAATAAACATATGTTTGCCTAATTAAAAAATCCAATTAATACATAAAGATCAAGAAAAAATACACTAATTAGAAATACACTAATTAGATTTAAAAATAAAAATATTAAGTTGTATTTTATGTGATTCTGCAAATTTATTTCGGTATATATTTTTAATCTGACGTACACACAGTTGGTAAAGTTTTATCAAAGTATTTTTATTTGTAAAAGGCCTTTTTTGATTAAATTTTAATTACAAACAATAATTTTATTGTCAAACAAATTTAAGAAATATTTTGTGTGCTTTTGTAAAACATGCATATATGTATATGTATGTGTATGTAATTATTTGGTAAATAAAGTTCATCAGAAGTACATATTTCAAAAAATATAAAAATTGCATATATAATGTATGCAATAGTTCATATGTGATAGTTTATAAGCATTTTTAAGCAAACATTTTTCAGACTACCTTTAACAAAGATTGTAACTTTAAAAATTTATTTGGATATGCGACCAATTTTAGATAAAATATTTTTCCTGGCCTTATTTTGATTTTATTAATTTTATTATTTAAAGCTTTTAAAATTTGATTATATAAAAGTTTTGCAATTGGGTACCTTTTTTTGTTAAGATAACAATAATGAAAATTCCTGTCGATAGTCGACATGCACTCGTCCCATTTACTGCTTTCAAATTAATACTTTTTGTCCACTATCAACAATTGAAGCAAAGCTGCGAATAACGTTGTAAAAGCCATTTTTTGCAAACCCGGTTTTGGCAGATTAACATAAAGTAGGGTAACTCTCTTACATTGCTTAAACCCCAAATCAGGCAAAAGTATAGAACTTTTCTCGCTGTCAAAATGCAATTAGAAGGAGTCATTCAGTGGAAAAACATTTTAATTTTCATCATCGTATTTAAAACAATAAAACTTCCATGTCATTTAAAATAAAATTTCTTCATTTTTTAATTATGATTTAATTATGATTTTGTCACTTACAACGTTATATGATGTGATCCTTCAATTTAGAAACTTTGTTTCGCATTAACAAGTATATATTTGATCGTTCTACGTTTGATTTTTTTTTCATTTATTATATATTTAAACACGCATACATCTGTATATGCATGTATATACACATCCAAATATGTATGTGTGTACTAATACATGTTGTATGTGAATATAAAAGTTTAATTAATATTAATCATTGGCACCAAACAACATGATGTAATATGAATTGTTATTGTTTTCGAAGTTCAAGATGAACACAGACAAAGAAATCACTTGATTAGTTTAAACAAAATTTACTTATGTGCAATACAAGAATATCGGATTAAACTACATATGTATTTAAATGCTAAAAAGCATCACATATTTTATTTGTGCTAGAAAATACTACTTAATGGAAGTAGATGATAAAGAGAAGCTCTAATTGCGTTTAAGTAAATGCATTTACGTTGAACATCGCAAACAAAGATTATGCCATATGTTAGCAGATTTGTAAGCCAATGCACCTTAGCTTTCTCTTAAAAACCTGCTTACGGCCAAGTAGTTTTTTGAAACTTAATCTTAACAAATCATTACACGAATATGTGTATTTTGATTACATTTATTTTTGTTAAGGGATAAATTTATATTGAGAAGCTTAAACTAAATCTAAGTTTTAAAAACGAAAGCAATGAAAAGTGGATTGTTTCATACTTACGATAGTTAACGGATTAAAAGATCTGATAAAAATACAATTAGAGATTTTTATTACTTAAGAAAGCACTTTAAGTAATTGTTAAACTTTTAAAATAAAACAATTATAAAAATTTTCAATTGCTAAAAAATTTACGATTTTTCAAGTGTAGTTTTGTTATTAAAGTACCTTTTGTAAAGCAAAATTTATTTCAGATTAATTTTTACAACCGCCATTACATGTATTTACTATCAATAGAGCTACTGGTATGAAGCTACGTATATCGAAATTAGAGTCACCAGATTAAATGCACTCAGCTGGTCCTAATATGTGAGTAAATAGCGGCTTTAAAAATTTTGCTTTCAATTTTTTTCCGTCTCTACGTCTAATTAAATATGAATTCCCGCCCTGTTCAATTCAACGTATACACCACAAACTTGTATCTAATGGATAAATATAAATGGTTTTAATTGCTTTTAGCACACAAAAGAGAGAATAGAAGACAATGTTTTCAATTAAAAACGAATAAAAAGAAGAAGATCAAGCTGTTTGAAGATACAAACAAACATAAATAATATATGTATGTACGTATGTTTGAATTAATATGTCATGATAAATAAGGTTGGTTACATATCTATTCGTGTTTGTGTTTATAACCTTTCAACCTCTTATAACCCAAATTAAATAAATAAATTTATCAACAGGGCGACTTAATAAGTTATTAATAAACTGTTCTTTCTAAAAATAGTGTCATTTATTAATGTAGCATCCAATTTAAAAACTATCCCTCATATTCATAATCAATTTTTAAAACTAATAATTAAAAACTATAATTGAACGAAATTTTCATACAAAATTTGTTTAACCTTTGATAAATTTTAAAATTGTTTGTTGCATGTAGTTTTGAACTTTAAAATTTGCCGACATAACTCAACATTAACATAGACTTTTAAAGTTTATAACATGTTTTGTACGGAGAACCCAGTAAAATAGTTGACAGCATAATAGTTTACAACTCTGGCCCTTGTGGATTCGATTTCCTTCAAAACCTTTGAAATTATTATTTTACAATAAATTTCTTTATAGTCTTAGGTTAGCTCTGACGTATTGGCCATCTTTTCCGTTATAAATCAATATATTGTTGGCATCAATAAATTGCTGTTTATTTTAATGGATATTATTTAAAAATGATATTTTTATTTATTTATTTTCATTACATTTTAATTAGAACAAAAGAAAAGTAAAAATTTTAATTGCTTTATGAACTCAATTTTTTTAAATCTTTTAATTTAAAACAACTAAAAATACTAAAAAAGATTCTTTTGAATATTCCAGATAAATTATACATCTGTTGTCTAGCAAGTAAATACAAACATATATACTTTTTTTAATAAATAAAATATACCAACACATACTGATATTCTACAATTGTGGTAAAAATAAAAGCAGAGCTTTTGTAAAAGCAATTTAATAAAATATAAAATTATTTAAATTTTAACAGATTTACTAATTCCGCCAACACAGTGACGCAATGTATCTCTTGACATCCGACATTAGAAAACAGTAGTGTTAGTATTGCTTGATTTCTTACCAGACGCCAAACACTGGTTGTACCACTTATCGTGAATTGAGTTACACTTAAATTACCAACAATAAAACAACAGTACTACCGATATGCATTTTCCAGGGGGTTGTTAACTGAGTAATAAAGTTTAGGTTTGTAACCTAATAATGTATTTTCTAGTTTTTGTAACAGTCTTTCTTCCGGCCAACTACACAAGTAAGGAATAGTTATACTCTATTATTTATTAAGTTGGCACCTGCCAGTAAGATGTTACTCCAGGGAAGGAGCTTCTAGCAATAATAATTATATTTAAGAAAAATATCGTTATGGTGGTGCCACGCCTAAACCATTATGTATTTACCTACACAAAGTTTTAAGACCTTTGATAATGAAGCTGTTGAAATATTTGTTATTTACTTTACTATTGTATTCCATTGACATTATTATAGTGTTGTTTTAGTTTAAAAATTTGCCGCAAGCTTCGGGCCACATATAGAAGATACTTAAAAGAAAGAAGATTCATATCACGTCGAACTTAATAAAACCTTTTTAACAACAGGTTTTGAAGACCAAAAACAGTTTAAGGATTCGAACATTTTTTAAGATATGTATTATAGCCTACAGTTACAGTAGCAGCGTAAAATTCTTTAGCCCCTATAGGACCCAACCCTTTCTTATAATGTTAACAAAAGTGTATTATTTAGTTTATTTCCGATTAGTTCAAACAACAAGTACATACTAAACATACGTAAGAATGTGATAGTCGGCCAAGTCTGTTCATTTAATATCCTACCAAAAAATCTTAAATATTAAATTATTTGCTCAAAATTGTGCTGCGATTTTGCCACTAGATATTGGTCTGCTAAGGCTTTGATTTGATTTTACGAGCCCCTTAAGGATGTCACTTAAAATTTTTTAGAGTTACGCTTATATGGAGTCAAAAATCAATTATAAACCAAAAATTACAAAATCTTATCAAGAGTTTTGTGTTGACGAAAAACTTATTTGTGGTAAATTTTATCTCGATTCCAGTATTGTTTGACAACATTTAGGCGAATTAGGAAACAGACCTTACAATGGTCGACTGTGGCCCGACTTCAGCAGAATTTTGTAGAGATCGTTTTGTTTCTTTTTAATTAGCTTTTAGTAAATTTTATCTCGATACCAATATTTTTAAGGAGCTTATAGACGTTAAAGTATTTTTGGTTGTAGGTCTTTATGGTAGTTAGACCAATAGTAAATTATTTATTACCAGACAGACGAGTGTTACTTATTTGGCTTAGAATACGGTTTCAAAGCGACGGGTGTAATTCAAAGTGGATGTTAAACTACTTTTTTCTTTTTGATGTTACAAATATTACTTAAAATGGCAATTACAGATACCACCTGTGGTGGCATAAAATATATATTAAAAATAAAAAAATAATGATAATAACAATAACAATAATGCTATTATTTATACCACAACTTAAGATGAAAATGTAGACCATATTAATTGCAATGCCAACAACAGGAGACAAAAAAACATAGACTTTGTATCATGAAAGTACAACTGACCAATTAGAGTTTTTACTTTAACTGGAAAAAGTGAAATTTAAAAATAAAAAGCTTCAACTTAAAAAAATACAATTTACATTAACAATAATTTTATTGAATCTTTTTGAATACGAGTAGTTTATTCATTTTCAAGTAGATGCAACTTAACAATCATCACACATTAATATTTCTAATATTAATATTTCATTAATATTAATTGTTTAAAATAGTATTTAAATTATGGGGCGCTGCTTTATTTATTACATTTATGTACCCATTTCGAATTTATTGTTTAATTTATGATCAATTTAAGTTAACGCCAAATTAATAATCAAACTATGCAAATAAAAACAAGAACTTAATAACTGATCGAAAATGTACAAATAAACTGCAAGTAAACCAAATACATACATATAAACAATTAAAATCAAAACAACAAAAATAAATAAACAGACTTTATTTGCACCTCTTCAAAAAATCGTATAAATAAATATTGAATGTTTCAAGAACACAAACAAATAAATTTTGCAAATATTTAAGAAAAGCAATTAGTTTTAAAATATTTAATGGCAGAGCTTCTGCTGGATTTAATTATAGGTACTTACTTAATATTTAATATATAATATATACAATAACATACGTACATATGTACGAACAAGCGTATAGGGAGCCGAAAAATTAAATAATCAATTTAATTGAAACCTACTTACATATATAGAAACTTCTCGGCAAATACGCTCGACCGTTGATATCCTATATTTATTACGAATACATATGCAACTGATTTAATTATTGAAATATTTGGTTTATTTAAAACATGGTTATGGTCATTTTATGTCTGTCACTTATTTTAAATTATGGACCAACTTTTATCTCATCTTTTAATATTGTATCAAATAAACGAACAAATTTTTTATACAGCATATTAGTACTGTGATCTCTGCTGAAAATAACTAAAAGCATTCCAAATTTTGTATGATTACTAAAGTTAAAAAATTTCAAAGTCTTGGTTTTGGCACATTATCAGAAATGTTTGAACTTTAATTTTGCACATCATCAGGAATTATTAAAATAACATTTGCATAAAATACTTTATAAGATAAAAGTTATTTATATTAAGCCGATCAAGATTTTAATAACATCATTCACCTGCACACAGAAAAAAACCCCAATGTAATATAACCATAAAAAAATGTTGATTTCAAGTCGTTGTTAATTTCTGGAAAAATATTATTTTAACGTTTAATTGAAGCAAACATTAAAGCCAATATTAAAATTAATAGTGCATAATGATGAAACAACATTTTTCAATTTGTATTCCTAAATAACGTTGAATGATATTGAAACAACATATCAAACATGTTAAATTAATCTTGTGAAATGTAAAAACTACCTGAAACAAGATTAAATTAAAGGTACGGAGTGTTTTAACAACATAAAAAAAATGTTGAAATAAAATGAATTCATGCTGAATTCTACAAAAAAAAACAAAGAGCGCCGCTTTATATGTCCATATATCCTCATATTGTAGCTATGGACATACATACGTATCGCTCATTTACTCAAACAACATCATAACTCAAAAAAAAAAAAGAAGTTTTGCAGAAAATAAATAACTCAGTGGAAATAATAAAAAAAATTGTTCTATCAAGAGGTGAGTTAAAACGCCATTTGCATGAATTTTTTACACAATATAAAGCATGATATAGTGAACAATTCTTCATTATTAACTCCAAAAATTTGAGTTATGACGTTGTTTGAATAAATGAGCGATATGTACATATATGGTATATATAACAATTTTGGTCGGGATTGCATTTATGTAGGAATGTCGAAATCATTTTAATTAACATAAAATTTAATATGACAGTCATATTCATTTTAACTAATTTCATAGTTAATTCAACATGAAATTCATGTAATTATTACTTTCCACAATATTACTTTAAAAGGGATCTTTAATTTAACTAGAACTAAAATATAAAATAACATGATTTCTAGCTGTTTTAAAATGAAAACTGTTATTTTTGTTTTATTGTAAAATAATGGTAAATCAACATGAAACGCTAATGAAGGAAAATTGATTTTACTGTTTTTTTGTGTGTAAATGGGGAAAAAATCGAATATCTTTCTTCTGGTTGTTATTGGTACACTGTTTGTCATAAATGTGGCGGTCGGCATGGTACAGGACTCCTATACCCATAACGATGCAAGTTTGAGTCATAGCGTGGTCGGTACGATGTCAAAACCGTCGGCCGGAGTCGACTTTAGACGTCGTCACAACCAAACTGTGTTGCTTGGGATGGCAAAACATATAAGCAACAAATTAAAACTATTACTAAGTTCTAAATAAAGTTCAATTCCTAAATGATGCTTTCGTTCTTCAAAGTAGGACAAATGAAGACAATGCCCCAAATATCTTTAGAATTTCGTCTTGTACTACATTTCACTTAGAAAATGATTCTTAGTCGACCGGCGGTTTACATTAAGGCTTACATTCCTTCTTTTACATATGGATATGTACATATATACGGCATAGAAATCCAATAAAACATTTTGTAAAGTTTAGTTGAGAAATATCGTTGTTGGAATATATTTCCTTTAAATTATAATAATTATTATTTTTGTATGTATGTACATGTATGAATGTATGCCTATAATATAACAAAAAATGTAGCATGACTTGACCTTAAATATTTTGTATGTGTTAAATTGTTATAAAATTATAGGTAATTTACAAAATTAATATATTAACAATAGTCACATTTGCAATACGATTTAGATTTATTGTTTATATTCTTTTTAATACAATGTAAATTTTGCAACATGTTGTTGTTTACAAGCAAATTAATAAGTCAAGTTGACACCAAACCGTGCTGGAATGTATAGCGAATGAATATTCGTGACTCAATTAAACAAAGACATAACAACAAGTAGAACATAACATTGTTGCTTTATGGTCGTTAGTTAATGCAAACTAACGAATGCAGTCCACTAATTTAACACATTCTGAATAATAAAGATAGCCAAAGTTAATTTGAATGTGTCAAAATAATGTTTATTGTTTGTAAAAAAAAGTTTGTGTAACAAAACCTACATTAAATTGTAAATGCAAAACATATTGAAAATTCGCGTCTTTGTACTTTTATTTTCATTATTTAAAATAATTAATAAAAACCATAACTAACATTACTTTTAAATAGTTTTTAATTTTAAGAATTAAAGGTTGTATTGCACACAAAGGTATACATACATATATATGTATGTAAGTACATATGTATATTTTAATGAAAGCAATTTAAACACAATTAAAGTTCCTTCTTTAAGAAATATTTATATTTTACCGTCAGACCCTGTTTTAAGAATTATACTAAAATAAGTAAAAATTAAAAAAGGATTTAAGGTAAAGAAACTTGTTAATAGTTATAACCAGGGTTTAAAAAACTGCAGTCAACATGTATGGGACAGCAACTGTTTCAGTGCTGTGTTCATCAACTTACCGATGTTGTGTGATTATTTAAAAATTATAAATATACTAACATGTCATAGCTCCGATATTAATATTTAACTAATTTATTAACAGTATAAAAGAGTCCCAATCAAATATAAACAATTTTTAACAATATCCTCAAAGAAATTCTCAGAAAACTCTAATAAATAACAATTTAATTTTTTGTTATTTTAATGTTAATCAACAAAGAAGAATTAATTAAACTCTTGCAAGTTTAAATGCTCGAATAAACACATAAACAAATTGCTGTGGCTGTATATGTGTCCATACATACATATGTACATACATTTTTGTCTTTTTATTGTATGGTACAATATGTGCATACGCACATATGTATGTATATCTACATATATGTATACATATGTATGTACTTACTAAAGTACATGTAGTTTAACCGACCTTCAATGATGGTCGACATATGACCATGACAGTTTACATTCTGATAGACCACACAAGTATTATGTTTGCAATCTGCGAAACTATTTTCTGCCACATGTATTGTACTAGCATATGTTGTTTGTGTATGTGTGTATGAATATGTCTGTATATGCAACATGTTTCCTTTATTTACGCACTTAATCATACTTCCTAATTTAGTAACTGCATCTGCACGAACATACTTACATACAAACATACGCACATACATACATAAATAAAGTACTCAGGGTTTGTCTGTGTATGACGTTCTTGCTGTTATTTGTGCCATTAAAATTATTGTTAATTAACCAGACTTTGTGCAAGAAAAACTTTTCTCATTTTAATAAAAAATATTCGCTGTCAAAGTGAATGCAGCTGCCAGCTAAATAAAGTAAAAAACTATAATATGTACTTAATTAAATTAATATCTAATAACTAGGTTTAATGTAACTTGTTTATAAGGATACTTTATGTTGTATGTATAAATTAGATTAATTCTTTAGTAATCAATCATCTTTTATCTGGCCATTTATATATATAATATTTTATACCACTAACACGACCATCAAACTGCATTCGCTAAGTACATAAAAGTAAATTTACTTTACAGTTAAGTTTAGAATTGTAAAAGTTATATTTGCAGTAGAGAGGTTTTAGCATCGCAAATACTGGCAACTGCCAACTCTGGTCGCAGCGTCGCCAAAGCTGGCAACCAGAATCTAGCTGTCTTCTATTTGTGTTTCATTTAAGCCTAAGCATTTCTTTCAATTTTATAAAAATATAAATTTTGAATGAACCAATTGAAGTTAATTTTCATGGATTTCTATCTACAACTTTTTTTCATATAAGCGGATGTCATGAATTTTCAGGGAAATAAAATTTTTAAAACCAAAAAAAATATTAATAAAATTATCCTACGTCTTTGCACTGAGGTGCTCTCGAATTTTTTTTGAAGATGCATAATTTTTGTCTGTTGTACTGATTTTATCTTATTTTAGTATCGAATACAGGGTGACGCAAAAGTAAAGTCATAATGTGAATTGCAAACGTTTTTCATAGCTCCATTGATTGTTTGTCAACTAATTCCTTATTTGTCTACAAAATACATACATACATAGATGTAAGAGAACATTTGACGTTATTTACAAAATTAAGGCACATGTTACAAAATATTTTGAGTCTTTTTTGATGCGATCAAATGGCCGAACATAGCAAAAACAATTAAGAATTCTTAAATTAATTAAGAATTTAAAACATTTATTTTTACTTTACGAAGTTCAATACTCGATGGGTTGAATTACAAGCGTAATGACAAAGGTTTTTTTTTGGTTTGATAGAGATAGCCAAATCAACTTTGTTTAAAAATTTTTTATCGTTTATGTTCTAAATTTTTTCCAAGTTTCATAAAGTTTACATAAAAAAATATATAAAATTAATCAAACGATTTTTTTTATCTACATTTTTGTAAAACAATAAGATTTTGTGTCTTATCTGTAGAACTAACAGATAAAATAATTGTAAAATCATGTGGCTTAAAAGGTTACTGCACTTAACCCTTCATGTGTTACAACTTAATTTTGAAATTTTCAATTCTGGTTAAATTAACAACCGCGTTTGTTTTTTTTTCGGTGTTTGTCGGTGTTTTAATAGCATAGGCCACTTGTTATTAAATTATTATAAAAATATCTTTATTTTTTTTATATTTATTGAAAAAAATTAACAATATTGCAATATTCGATTGATAACTACAATACAGTACGTTAAAACCACAGATTTATATATAAAAAACTTTGTATGTATTGTAAGAAAAAAAACTTTGTTATTTTGTTTTACAAAACTCAAATAATAAGATTTAAACAATTTACAAATATAAAAGTCTATACTGGATAATGCTAAACAAAATTAAAAATCTTTTTTACCAGATTCGTATAATTTTGTTGTTGAAATAATTTACAAAACTCTTATAAAGTTATAAAGAATTAAGGATGAATTAATGTTTCCCTCTTACAAGTTCCCGGACAATGCTCACGCTAATTTTCATACAAACAACATAACAAAAACTATACTGTGTCTAAAAAACATATTGGTCACGTGTTGTTTGTATTGGTATTTCAAACACATACATACAATAACTACAACAACACAAATCTCTATACAAACCCGCACTTGCCCGCACTCTAAATAGAGTGAAAGACAAGTTGAAATACAAGAAAAAAATTATTCTTCTTACAAAGAGTAGTTAATCCGACTTAATGTGATTGACTTTGTTTAAAAAGAAATCAAAACAAATAGAACGGATGAATGAGCAAACGCGTGTAAAGAAAATTAAGCATTAAATGAATGAAAGTAATAAAGAAATAACCAACCAGCCAAACTTAGCAAATTCAATTTAACTACATGTATGTATGCACGCATGTATTTATGTATTATTGCATGTATGTATGTATGTATAAATGTTCATACATACATATTTATGTACATACATTTTGTATATTTTTATGATGGCAATTTAACCCGACCGATTTTTTTTATTTTCTAGTCTATAGAAACAATTTTTCTCATAGAACATTAATGCTAAAGCATTGCCCAAGTACATTCGTTCTTTTGCCTTTAAATCATAATCGTTTGTAATCATAACCGGTTTTGTAAACGGTTTTTCATTGCTTATATTATGCTCAAAGGCTGATGTAAAATTTTCACAAGTTATTAATGTTAATTTTAAGAAAAAATTGTCTCCAATTGTGTATAGTAAAACACTAAGAGAATTTTTTTATTAAAGAGCGGCGCTTAAACTTCTTAAAGTTATATGTTCTATATCACACTACTTACAGGCTCTGTATTTTAGAATAAACATAAATAAGAAAACAAAAATAATTAAACATAATAATAACACAAAAACAAACAATTTATCATTCGAAAAGTGTGTTTCTACAGCTTTGTTAGGGCTCGGAGTACCATAATGGAATTATTTTTGTTTTTTACGTTTTTCATACAAAAAAATTTATCCCAACAAAAACAGAAAACTTTAAAATGAAATTATTTGTCGCAAAAAGTTACTAACAGCCTGACAGAGAAAAGGATAATTTGCAAAAATATCTTTAAATTTATTAAAACATAATTTTCAGCTATTAGAAACAAAAATATGACTAAATGAAAAACTTTACGCAGTGTATTAACGAGGTGCGTTCGTTTAATATTGTTGCTGAATGCAAACAATTTAAGAGTTGCTAAAGTTAGTGGCTTTTATGAATACCCTTATTGTCTTTAAAGTATGTGTATTGTAAGAGGAGAGTAATATACACATATTAATTGAAATTTGAGAAGATTGCTTGCAAGCCATAATTCTTATGCTTGCGCCACTTATTAATTCTTACACGTCTGCTCTTAAGTTTGTCAATTTTTACTTCTTAATAAAGAATATTTATTTTCTGTTCTTCTTTGTTAAGTTTATTTTTACTGAATTTTTTATAATAAATTGTAAAAAATACAAAAAATCGTCACATCCAAAACCTTTGGATGTATTATTTAAATAATAATAAGGGATAATTAGGATTTTTAAAAAAAAATAAAAATGAATTACATAAATTGCGAAATTTCATTAATCGTGAAATAACGGGTTTATCAATCTACAATATCTAGAAATAGTCGTTGGATCCACATAATATGACATTTAATTAATTCAAATTGGTTAAAATTTGGTATCAAATGTGATAAAGATATTTGGAAAATATGTTTTCATATAAAAGATTTAAAGAGGTAATACTATAGCTTTGCATGTAAGAATTTGTGTTTGATAGATTTTGCTTGCCTGTCCCTATGCATATGTTCATATGTATGTATGTATGTGTATGTATTTGTATGTCTGCGTGTATGTAGGTTTTAGTAATTCCTTTATAATAAAAATGATTGAATATGTTGAACTTTAAGTTCTTCTTAAGACATAATCCTTGCTTTCGAACAATTTTTCCTTAAGTTATTTTGTTTTATTCAATGTCTTTTAAGATTAACTAAACGTGTGCAACATCGTATTTTTATGCGATATTTACACTTAAATAATTTCACGTAAAACTTCTGTGTACTTTTTGTAGCTGTATTGTTATCGACCTCGATACACGAATGGTTCTAATAAATAACTCTAACTCACACACCCCCAACACACTAATTGTTTGGATGTGATATTGACGTTTGGAATTTTATTAATTTGAAAGCATTTAATTCATACATAAAAATCAGTTTGGCATAACAAATCCGTGCACATACATATGCATGTATGTATGTATACACATACAAACATACATACGCATATACTATGTATATAAGCAACTGCTATAAAATAGCTTTGTAGAGCGAAATTGTTTCAAAAGAAATGGAAAATCTCAAGTATTAAATGAAAGTTAGAAAAACTACTTAAATACTAATACGAGTACAAATAAAATTGTATTAAAATTAATGCCTACAGTGACAGTGGTGTTGAAAATAATACCAGCAAACTTAAACATTGTTACCGTTTCAATCTTCTCTTACAGCATATTCCTGGAAGATGCTCACAAGTAAGCCGTCCTCTTTAGAGCATGACGATGATGATTGTAAACCACCTGCCAATGATCAACAGATGACTATGCCTCCGAATAATAATGAATTAATTTCATCGATAGCAAAAACAGATCCAGCGACAGCCACAGAAACTGACACAGCATCCATATTAGATGGTTACAAAGATACTGCCAGTAACACTGCCATAACTCAACACAGAAACAGCGGATCTAGGGATTCAAATGGTGGCAAATCAGTTGACACATACATACGAGCTTCAAAGAGTAGTGGCCAGAGTAATGGTGGTGGTAATGACGGTGGCAACGGAGATATTGACGTCGATGACGATGGTGAAGAGACTGATATTATCGGTGAACTAGTGGGTCATTTTGGCAAATGGCAATTTTTAATGACAATGCTACTGTCACTATTTCAAGTACCCAATACATTTCACATATCATCTTCAGTATATCAAGTGGGTTAGAGTCTTTTAAAGTCATACATACGTTATGTTGGTTTACGTGTTTTCTTCGTTCTTTTCTATTTATTTTATTTTAGGCAGCCAATAAAGAATTTTGGTGTAGACGTCCGACGCATTTACAACATTTGCCTGTCGATGTGTGGCGTAATCTTAGTAATTCCAACGATAACTGTTACCAAACTCCACTTGACTGGAGTCTTATTAGCAATGATACCAATGAGCAAATGCATAAGGTTAGTTCATATTGACAATATCATTATACTCGAATACTAAGCACATTGTCATAATGTTAGTATCATTGTTCGAGTAATCGTCATTGTAGTGCTGCTAAGTATATCATTATCATCCAACTTTTAATCAGTCATGTGAAAAATCCCATTTAAGAATTACACATAAAAAAAAAACAAATGATTGAACGAACTTAAAATGGTTACAATATTCTTTTGTCGCACATACATTTTATAGTATAAAATAGATATGATATACATACATACATACATACATATGTACAAAGATATGTTTTATGTGTGTATATATGTATCTGTCTAAATGTAATAATGTTTGGATTTTGTTATCTTTGCTACAGCAACAATCCATATTGAAGTCTCTCATGGAGAACAACAATCGTACTGCGTGTTCATCATGGGAATATGCAGTCAATGACAATGTGGGGAATAGTTGGACCTCACAATGGGATCTTGTCTGCGATAAGGAATATTTAAAAAATGTTGCTGAAATGTTTTTTCTATTGGGTGTGGCAACCGGTGGCATTATATCTGGTTATCTCTCAGATAAATTTGGAAGAAAAACAATGCTTTTTATATCGGCCGTACTGCAAACAATATTTGGTAAGTGTTCTCCACACCTGCACCCCCCACCCTTGCAGTTATTCTATTAAATTAACTCAATCATTTTGTAAAACTATTATTATATTTTCAAATACATGTGTAGTTTACCTGCACACATTTTTTTATACCCATACATACACACATACGTACGAATGTATGTGCATATTCATAGAATATATTTATGTTTGTCTGTAGTAACCACCTTGATATGTACAACATTCAGCCTTCCGTATGCCTTTGAACTTGACAGCCTGATGTTGTATCCTTCGTTATGACCGTTGACTAACACACCTGCACAAAATATCATTTCATTACCATCGAGTGATTTTAATTACATTAACATTGTGTTTAATATCAGAGCACATACACACATACATAAATGCAAATTTAAAAGATGTAAGTACGTTTGTATTTGGTTAGTCATTTATTATTCATTTATCCAAGCACCTTTCAAGTACAAGGACTGATGGGAAAAATAATTCAAAATGTATCTTTATTCATTGTATAATATTTCTACAATCACATATTAGCATACACAAATGCATAGATACATATGTATGTGTTTGTGTTTGCATTTTTAAATATGTATTAAAAATCGATATTTGAGCCTACATGCATTTTGCACATTTTTCCTTTCTTTAATATAAACATATGATTGAACGAGACGACTGCAATGTTTAGTTATCAGTTTTAATAAATTTAAAAACACAATAATTAAAATCGTTTTGATTTTAGATAAAGTTCTTTAGTTTATTTTTAATTTAATGAAAAAAATGCAAGATATTTTATTAAAATTTTATATAAAATTTACTTGTCTTCTCAAACGAAATATAAGTTGTTTTGATTGGCAAAAGTGATGAGGCATTTGTTAGACTTTGAGAAAAGACGTATAGCCAGTAAAAGAGTTTCTAAAATTGTTCTACTCATTACCAGGGAAACCGTTATATGCAATTACATGTTCTTTCCTGTGCGACGTATTAAAACGAAGATAAGACATTTATCCGTTTCAAAACTTTTTATAAATATTAGCATCGATCTGTTAAAGGCATTTTTGCAGCATTTTTTAAGTTTATTGAGCATATTTGACTCTTTTAGTGTATATTTCTAAATTTTAAAAATGTTTTTTAAACTTTTAAAAATGTCTGTTAGTAAATCCAGCATATTGCTACATTTCCGCCATAATATTTGGAACTGTTAAACTCCATAAGCAATTTTAAAAATAATTTTTTATAGAGTAGTTGCCCATTCCTACGCAGAAAAATTATCAATATTTTTCGGTCGATTTATATTGATTTAAAAATATCGACATACCGGTATTTTTCGTAAATTCATATAATACAGGAAAAATTAGACATTTTTTTCAAATTTTCCAAAATGGGTAAGACACCACATATAAAATAATTTTTGTAAAAAAAATTTTTTTTGCCTATATCTCGTTAGTTTTTTTTTCAATTTCCAAAAGGCATGTCTTAATCACACATATGTATATAATAATTTTTGCGTAAATAAATTTTTTTTTGCTTATATCTCGTTAATTGTCGGATTTTGGTGATTTTCAATATCAATAATCTCGGGTTGTTCGATACCAGTAACGGGTCCGTACGACATCGGGTGGCTGAGAAAACTTGATTTCAACAGACAAACAGACAGACAGACGGACATGGCTAAATCGACTTTCCTATCTGCAAGAATTCAAAATATGTATATGTACTTTATGGGGTCGCAAATCAATATTGTAGAAATAACAAACGTTTTTTTACACGTAGTGAAGGGTATATAAGACCTGTTTGTTACTTGTGTTATTGAATGTTATTGAATTGTTAAATAAAAAACCAATTTTTCCCCCAAATAAAGAGGTTTCTTTTTTTTTAAAGCATATTTTTAACATTGTTGGTGCATATTTTTAAGTTTTTACTGCATATTTAATACGCAGAAAACACTTTATCATGAGTATATTTTTGGTTTTCCTGCTCATTACAAATTATTTACGTTTTCATTATTGTATACAAATTTAATTAAGCCCCCTCTACACTATCTTTAATGCTACTTTGTAAATCTTTGCCAATGTTTGGATGTTGTAACTTAGATCTTACTTAAAAATCAAATACATATTATAGAAATATTTTACAAAAAAACTTAACCATCAAAAAAAAATGTTTTTATTTCTTTATTTTTTATTTAATGCTCCTTAAAAACTCTTTTAAGGACAAACAGCGTTAAACAATTTATATATAAAAATAGTGGTAATCCTTTTTTGGGGCAAATATTTGACTAATCTGACCGTAATTTTACATTTGTATATGGAAGATAGTTTTAACTTTTAACTTTTTTTTTCATTTTATACATACATTCATACGTACATAAATTAAATGTTTCTTAAAGAGAAGGTTACAGAATATCTGATTAAAAAAACAATTATTCTACCAGACTTCAAACTTGTTAAAGCTTTATTCATAAACCCTTTCTGAGTTTTAAACTGAATGAAACCTAAGCTAATGAATTAAAGTTTTTTGTTAGGTTTGGAAATTTCAGCTAACGCTTGTTTCGTCTATAAAATTTTATTATTAGTTTTTTTATAATTTCCAAGAAAATAAATTCATCGTTATTTTTCACAGGTCTAGCACTTTATTTTGCCCAGTCGTTTGAAATGTACATAACACTGAGAGCACTATTGGGTCTGGTATCAGTATCGGTTACATATTCAGGTCTTATTTTAGCCATAGAATATGTTGACGGCAAGTGGCGCACCATCGCCGGCATGTATAATCTCTTTCCACTGCCAATATCGTACATGGTTATTTCCGGCATTGCGTATCTAACGCAGGACTATCAACGTCTTCAGTTGTGTATCGGAATACCAGGAATCTTTCTATGTTTTTTATGGTGAGTAAATTTAATTTGATGAAATTCGCAGTTATTGCTATTTGTTAGAGTTACTTGTATCGATGTTACTTGACACTGTGACATTATTATTGCCATTTTTAAACAAAACTGTAAACACATGCAAACAATATCTATTTACTTTTGAAAAACAAGTAAAGTATGTAAGTACTTAATATTCCATTCAAGATAAGTAAATAATATTTAAACATATGTATTTGTGTATGTGCATAAGTATGCAAGTGTATAAAACAACCAAAAACGAAGCCGACAAATAAAACATTGAAATTCTTTAGAAAAACAAAGTTAAGCACAAGAATAAAAAACGAACACTAAAACCAAATTAACATTATTTATAAAGCAAAAGTGCGCTGTCTAAACTTCAATTGAGGGAGAAAAACACATGCATGGAAAATATAAAATATATAATAATGATGTGCCTCGTTAAGATATACAATCGAAACAAGTAAATCACTTCTTTTGTTTGTATTTAGACGCGTGGGCGGAACAATAATAAACATTTTTTTCACGCTATTTTAGGTTTGTTGTACCGGAATCCCCACGTTGGCTGCTGGTGAAGGGCCGTGTCGAAGAAGTTAAACGTATTGTACAAGCTGCGGCAGATTTTAATAAACGTGAATTGCCACCGAATTTTGAATCAATGCTACAGCCTCCAACACAAGAAGTTAGTTCACAAGATTTCTTGTGCCTATTTAGGTCACCCTACTTGAGACGCATCACAATATGTTTCCTCTGCATTTGGTTTACTATGAACTTGGCCTACTACGGTTTTATATTGAACATGAGCACATTCGGTGGCAATGTTTATCTCAACTCGGTAAGTTAACATCTCTAATTTTTGATAAAAAATATGCTAAAATATATTAATAATCACAGATAAATGCAATAGAATTTCCAAAATAATTAACGCAAACGTTTTGGTAGATTTATGTATGAAAATTTTATACCCTACATCATCATAGAGGGCTAGAATAAACATAATGCATTTGTGATGATATTTTTAATTCCAAAAAAATTTTCAACACCCACCATTAATAATAACGATTTAAGATCTTTAGATCTTCAAAACGAAAGGGAGAATTTTTTCAAAATTAAATTATTATTTAAAAATTGTATAATTGCACCGATTATATGCCGCCGAGAATTAGACAGGAGGTCTTATATAAATTAACCTTAAGGCTAATAATAAATATCATATGACTATTTAGATAGCGGGGCAATCTTTAGAAAATGTTTAGGTAATGTGTGTACCGTGGACGGACAGTGACAAAACGTGTAAGGGACAGCTACTTTAGATATTCAATTTCAAAGACAAACGACTTCTATTGAAATCTTGATAGTTTCGACAATATAACAAGATATTATTTGTTGCAAGTTTCGCTCATAAAAATTACCAAAACTCTCATAAAACTATTGAAAATATAATAAAACTTTTGTTGTCAACTTAGGCAATAAAAACATAACACAGATATTTTATGTGTTGCGGTGTTGGGTATTATATGGTTTAGGTTGGCCGACCCCAACTTTTATGATTGTTAATATTGTATTGAATTGCTGCTTGGGATATCATTTAATACTTTTTAGTCTCTAGTATATTTATTCTAACGGCAGATTTTTTTTTCGTTTAAACAAACGATCAACATGTGATTTTTGTTTAATAGTATTTCTTTTCTTGATGTTGCTGTTGCTGTTTTGAGTTGTTTACTTTAAATCCAGTTCATAATTTCTCCCTTCCATTTGGCGTGTTTATACATAAATTTTTCATTTTCTGGCAAAATTCCAAAACTAAAAAAGTTTAGAAAATTATGTTCTCATAAACATCCATTGGACATGGCGCTAGCTAATATGTACATATGTACATATAAGAATAATGATGAATAGAAGATGGGTTATTGTAAATTGTTAAACGTATGTTCATTGGTTTGTTGCTTTGCCAGTTGAGTTGTTTAAATTGTTTCGTTTATTATTTATTATTTAAAAAGATGAAATATAAATGTTTTGTTAAGAATGTGCTTTTATAAGATAAACACAATGATGAGATATTAATGATGACGTCTAGTTGATGTCTGAATTGCTTAAAATATTTTTGTTCTAAATCATATTTAACACTTTTTTGAGATTTATATTTTCATATGTATGTGTCTCTTAAAGTAAAAAAAGCTCACTTGTTCTCTATTAATATTCACTCTCTTTAAAATGT
>NDXZ01000738.1:0-12302 GCA_003055125.1 Paykullia maculata
ACAAAAACAAATATTTATAATATAAAAAAGAACCAAAGAAACAGTAATAATATTTGTTGGCTGTTATTAACTGCGGGAAAAAAGAGTAAAATTGTAAAAGTAAAATTGCAAAAGTACGAAAACGTTATTTCACAGATAAAGCAAAATAAATTGGAAATAACAACATCGCAGGTACCTCCTATTAACTATTTTTAGTCACTGTTGTTACAAGTGATTTTTAAGTCACAGTTATAAAATAGCAGGTACAGAAATATCGCTCATCTCTAATGTACATATGTACATACATATGTGTGAATTTTATATGTTAATAATTTTACTGTTTGCTATGCTTCTTTTGCAGTTTTTGTTAATCAATTTTCTTTTGTATTTTTTGTACAAAATGGTTTTGTTAGAAATCTGTATATGTTTGTTTGTACAAGAAAAAATTAAAACAATCGTTCATTTTTTCTTGTTCTGTAACTTGATTAAAATATATGGTCACTGTACTTATACCTCTTAAACTTTTAATGTTATATGAAAGTTTAAGAGTTAAAGAGGTATAAGATGCATTTAAGCGATTAAACGAATATTTCTTATATATTTATGCTTGTGTTATTTGAATAATACATTTCTTACTAAAAAAATATTTCTACAGAATTTACATATAAAACTTAAAAGTAATATTTTAATTTCATGATTTAATTTTTAATTAAAATTTGTTTTGTTGGATGTAAATTTTTGTCCTACTAACTTTTTCACCCATTTATTTAACGCTTTTTAATAAAAAGTTTTTTATTTATTTAAAACAAATTTAGTTTTGTGATTCCTAACAGGATCGTTTGAAGTTAATAGAGAATAATAATTATTTTAAAAGTTTTTTTTTACTTAAAATAAACTACTTAACACTTCATGTTGACAAAGAAGTCAAACTTAAAAAAAACAAAGGAAGGTAATCCAAATAAACAAGGTAAACAAGGAAAAATAATATCAATGGGTTTAAAAAACATCCATATTTTACTTGTTTTCTAAGTACACTGCCTTGTGGGACTCCTGCTCTGGCTTTAAACCCTGAAGATACATCGTCTTTAATTCTTACATAAAACATTCGATTTTGTAAAAATGATTTTATTATAAGATAAAATGGAGCTGGAAGGAGTGATTTTATTTTCGACTGTAAACCATTGTGCCAGACTTTATCAAAAGCCTGTTCTATGTCTAAGAAAACAGCTGAACAGTATTCTTTCTTTTCGAATGAACTACGAATTGTGTGTTTATCACTCTGTGAACTTGTTCCAAATTTTTTTGGAAATTTTTCTCTCCATTTATTTTTGATTATTTTCTCGTAATCCTAAATAGTCTTGAATATTTTGGATAATTTGTAATCATAATTAATTAACAATCAGGAATCGTTTAAAAGAGAATTATGTAATCAATACCATTCCCTTTAAAATGTAATCTAATTTATTACTAATCGTAATCCAAATTTAACAGCTCTGTTGATAGGTAAGCTCATTTGGCAAGGGACACTTAGGAATTCCGTTATTTTTTTCATGAAAAGTTGTGTTTCATAATGTATGAGCATTAAAAGTATTAAAAAGATGATTTCCAAAAGCTTTGGCTTTATTTTCATCCGATCTACACCACTGCCCATCAGTTTATTAAATTTAGAAGTCATGACTTACAAGTCTTCCTCCTCTCTGCGCATCTACGTCACAAAAGTCGCGCTCTCTTTAAAAACAAAACGTAAACAAATAGTGTGGTTTTAAAGGAAGTTAAATAAAATAAAAGTTGATATTAATAAAAAAAACCTTTTAAATGAAATTTACATGAAAATTATTAATTTATTCATTTATAAGTATTTTCGTAAAAAATTTAAGTAAAATTTATTCATTTTTTTAAAAATTATTTGCAAAGAATTTTGGTGTTAGAAGTGAGCCATATGAGAAATTACCGTTTTTAAGCCAATTTTATAAATAAAAGCAGTGTTTTTATATTTTTGTTATAGAAATATTTTTTTAAAATTAAACCTCATATTTTCAATTATTTGTTAAATTTTTAATTAATTTATTTTATAATATCTAATTTTGCGTTTTCTTTGCTTGGAAAATTCAGAGTGTTCATGATTTTAGTTTCTTTTTAAAAAATAGCTCTATAGAAAAATTTATATTTTTGGCTAATTTTTATGTGTTCTAAAACATCTTCGGTAATAAGCAAGCCTTCGTTGTTATTTGGTTGAAAAGTGCTTTTAACACAACATGATAAATAAAACACTTAAGTTTCAGAAACATAGAACACCTCTATGGTAAAGTTTCTAGTCTGCACTAACGCATACATACATGTTTAAAATCACTGGAATTTTACTCATTTACCAACAAAAACAAATATTTGAAATATAAAAAAGAACAAAAATAACGCAATGCAATTTGCGGAATAAATAGACAGTAAAATTGCAAAGGTACGAAAAAATTACTTCACAAAGTAACACAAATTAATTGAAAGTAACAACATCGCATGTAACAGTAACTTTTTTAGTCACTGTTGTTACAAGTGATTTTTCAGTCACAGGTATAAAATCACAGGTACAGAAATATCGCTCATCTTTCATACATACTAATGAATAAAAGTGGTCGCTTTACAACATACATACATTCATACGTAGATACATATGTATGTATAAATGTATGAAGAATATAAAATATATTTGATATATTAAAGTTAGGAACCTTTCATTTATGGAAATGAAAGTATGAAGCTCATCACACATATATGTATTTTAATTTTAAAACCTTTATTTTATATAGTTTTGCACCTAAGGGAAATTTTTTTTATTTATCTATCTGCGAAGGGTGTATTTTACGCTCACAAAGCACTGTTTATAAAAAACTTAACTCATTTAACTTTCTTTTTAGTAAATGATGAAAACAAATAAATTTCATTCAAGTTTTTTGTAAACAAATCAATTAAAACTGCATAGTTGCCTTGTTTAAGAAAACAGTCAAAAGCTATAGAAATAATAATAAAAAATAATTTCGAAGACTTACTTTTTTATGTCATTTGATGTCGTTTGTGTGACAAATAACCCATATATGTACATAAATATATACATACATACATATTTATGATTAAACTTAAACTTGAGCTTTGGTTCAATACCGTTAAATCACTATATGGAATGTTTAAATTTCCTAGATAGAATTTCATATATGTATTTGTAATACATAGGTATATGGGTATATGTATGTATGTGCGTATGTGTTTATATCACTATTAAAAATTTTATTAAGTAATGTTGCTGTTGTTTATACTACACTTATATATATAAGGATTGGGCAAAAAATATCGATATATCAATATATCGATTTTTTTTCAATCAATCGATATATTTCGTCGATATTTTACTTCTTAATATATCAATATATTTTCTTGCAATTTTATTTCGATATTTTTGAACTCTGGTTTTGTATTTTATGCTATAAATTTGTAAAAGAATCTTTTCGTCTGTCGTATTGACAGTTTTTGCGCGTTTATATTGATCGCATTTAAGGTATTTGCAAGTCTATAGCAGCGTCCACCAAATGCTTACCCACACTACAAAATCTTAAGAAAAAAAATCCATGTGTTGTGATTTCATTATGTCGAACGACAACCATGTTTACGACATAAAATCTCTTTTTGGTGGACACTGGTCTTTAGCAACAAGATTTTATTTACACCAGTATCTCCCAAGTGTGAAAATTTAAAACTTTTATATTCAGTTGCATAGTTGGGGTGTATTTAGCATTAGCTGTTCTATTGTGCATAGCTTGTGGATAATGTTTCTTAGGTGGTAAATCTAACAGTACCCGATAGCAGAAGCCGTTTGTCAGGTGAACACATCAAACAATGGATGCTCCTTATGTCGGTATCTGATAATTACTGGTTTAATATAATTTTCACAGCGCCTTACTTCGTAGTTTAACTACATATGTGTATATCTTAACCTGAAATCCAAAAGGCCGTAACAACCGAAAATTCAAAATAGACTTTTATTTCACAAATTATTTATTCAAGCTTATGGTCTTTTTTAATATAAAATATCCACATACTCCGTTGTGTGGCATCTTTTTTCAATTGTGATTTGAATTTATTTTTCAAACTATAATTTTTTTCAATTTGTAATATCTTATATTAAAATCAATTATTAACTTTAAATTCCTGAAGATGCCACACAACGGCGTGGCGAAATATTGAATATATAAATATAATATAAATAAAAACGATATTTTATATTAAAAAAGACCATAAGCTTGAATAAATAACTTGTGAAAAGAACATCAAAAAAGTCAAAAAACTAGAAAAATATATAGACTTTTTTTATTGATTATGATGTAATTAACCAAAATGCATCTTTCCTTAAAATTTGACTCATATATGTTAAAAAATACCGGTTTTATTTATGAAATCCAAGCCACCTAAACTGTAAGAAGTTTATAAGGTCTTTCGTTTCTCTTGTAAAAAGTGTACTTACGGCGTTTTTAATTTTAGGTGACGATATGTAGTTTTCTCTATTAATTGTTTCTATGTCAACCGTTCAACATCAATAAAAAACAAGTAAGAGCGCTATATTTGGCTGTGCCAAATCTAATATATCCTACACTACGTGTATTTATGTATGTATGTATGTGTGTAGATGTAAATTTTTTTTTTTGCTTATATCTCGGTAATTGTCGGATTTTGATGATTTTCAATAGCAAGATTTTCGGGGAAATTGCTGATCGTTTGATACAAATAACGTGATTATACAACATTGGGGGGCTAAGAAAAGTTAATTTCAACAGATTGACAGACAAACATGGCTAAATCGACATCCCTATCTATAAGGATGCAGAATATATATACTTTATGGGGTCACAAAAGAATTTTGTAGAAATTACAAACGGATTGACATACTTATATATACCCTTGTCACCTTTGGTGAAGGGTTTAATTACTAATTGTTATACAAAGTTCGTTTTTCCTGCGTTTAATGAATTTACGAAATATATCGAAATATCGATATTTTCAAACCGATATATATCGACCGGAAACGATACTGAATAAGAATATCGGTTTTTTTTGCATTTGCCCATTCCTATTACGTAAAATAATAATTTTAGAATAATAATAGTGAGCTACTCAGTCATCATCGCGAGATTCAAAAACAATTGAATTATTACTTTGCTGGCCGTATTCCGATTCTGATATACTTTCAGCGGGATAATAATTGTTACTAGTATTGCTGGTATTTGGAGTGGCACGATTTAATAAACTAGTGTTGCATTCTTCCATGTTGTTAATGCCTGCAGCAACTGCAGCAGCAGCTGCGGCAACGGCCACAGCTTGACTCATATCATGCAGTTGATAGGCAGCGTTTACGGCTGCCTGAACTTCATCTTCATATTCGGGAGATTGGTGACATGGTGGTCGCCCGGTTCCGGGGAGAGTCTCGCCAGGGGAACCAGAACCACGGCACCAAAGCTGACGCATTTCCGCACGCCGATTGCGCATGAGAATTTTGTACTCGGATATTCTCATTTTTTTGCCATCTACAATGCAGGTTCTCTTTGGCCTAGGCCTGTATCGGTAGTCGGGATGTTGTTCCATATGCAGTTTAGAGAGACGCGATTGCTCCTCATAATAGGGCTGCTTGTCAGCGTTTGACATGGCTTTCCAACGTGCTCCTAGGATTTTAGAGATATTCGAGTTGTGCATGTCTGGGCATGCTTTCAGAATTTTTCGACGTTCGTCTTTAGCCCAAACCATGAAAGCATTCATGGGTCGTTTTATGTGCTGCTTGCTGTGAAAGCCATGGCCGTGGACGTGTCCATGGCTGCTATTGGATGTTTCTCTACTATGGCTGGAGCTCTCATGTAAATTGGAATGGATATCTTGAGCTAAAAGCGTCGTCGGTAAATGAGTTTGCTTACCAACACTAGTCGGTTTGAGGTCATGATGAGCTAATGGACTAAACTCATCGGCAATACGTTTTGTTACAGTACCTTCTATATAAGTAGAATCTCTATTATTTCTACTGACTCGCGTCACTGATATATTTTCAATGTTATTGAAGGGTTCTATCGTTTCGGATTCTTGAGTTTCTGGATTATTATTCCAAATATGAATAGCAACAAAACTTGTATCGGCATTGGAAGATGAAGACGATTGCCAGTGAAGTGGTGAATCACAGTTGGAGACGGGTGTTAGGCGATCATTTTCCCGCTTGATTAAAATTGCGCTGTTATTCGACACTGTTTGAAGCGATAATTTTGATAAATACTTTGGTTTTGTTAAATTCAACGGGGCATCGGAGCCGCCCTCATCATTAAGCAATTCTTCTTTGCTTGTTAAAAACAAATTCTCCTGAGATGATCTATTTGAGTTAGATTTCGGACTATTTGTACCATCTGAGCTGGACATAAGATCCGTTTCATCTTCTAAAAAGGTATCGACAACCTGCATATTATTATCATTATTATTTACACTATCATTATTATTTACACTATGCAAAGTTGTGCTAGGCGGTGTTGTTGTATTTGATACAACACCAACGAAACTTAAATCTGAACTTAAGTTCTTCAACACAATTTTGCTGGCAATACTTTCATAATCATTCGATAATAATGGCGACCCATTCTCATTATTTATTGGATTATTAGTGATTGTTATTTTATTTGTTAGATCAACATTATTACTACTGTTGCTGTCACTATAAGACGCCACTGCTGCTACCGCTAGGGCGGCCTGTAAATTTGCTGCTGCTACAGCTGCCGTCGACCATATCGGTTGCATTGCCATCTTGTTATGCGCGGAGGTATGAAGTGCGGCATGTGGATGCAACACTGTTGAAAGTTTGCTAGCTGCTGCTGATGCCGCTATTAAGTGTAGTGGAGGTGGTGGTGGGCGAGGAGGATGTATGAATGCTGGTAAGAATGGCACAGTTGTTGCTGCTGCTGCAAGTGGCTGGTGTTGTTGAATCGTTGTAGTTTGTGTCGTCAAACTTGTCTGCTGTGCGAAAGCACATAGTTGTGAATTAAGCTGGTGTTGTAACTTCTGGAAACAGTTTTCCTGTTGCTGCATATAATCTATTTGTTCTTGGTTATGATGATGAAGGTTGCCATCTAAATTTGTCATGATTTCGAACTGCGTCTGAAAAATGTAAAATTAAAACATTATAAAGATAAATTACAAGTAGAAGTGCTTTATATTTGCCGGTATCAAATTTTGTATTTTGTCCAAATTAAAAAGCATAAAATATTTAACAATTAAAAAACATTGAAAACCTAAATAGACACATATATCATAATTGTTTGTCTATAAAAAAATACATTTTTTTAGGATTATATTGTGTACAGAGGCAAAGCCTTCTCACAACGAAACGGTGTTGCCAGTAAAATTGAGTTATATACCCGAAATAAAAAATTTACGGCAGTTTGGTTTGCAATGGATCAAACACAATACAACACACGATGGCAAACCAAACGTAAGCGTTTGCCAAAATATTTTTCTGAACATAAAATTTTTTTTTAATATTTCTCATGAAACATATTTTGTAGCTTTTGCATACAAATCTTAAAGAGAAGAATTGTTTAACCTGGCAACACTGATTTAAAAAAAAACAAGCAAAACACGATGCTCAAGCTAGACTGATTTATATTTTACAATACATTAACACACGTACATAATAAAAGAGAAAACAAAAAGGAGTCGCGCCCTGATTATGCCGATAGCAGATTTATGGCCATTTTTTGAGTGCTGTATTTATCTTTAAGTTCTATTTAAATGCAGAATTTTTCAGTACACACTTAAATACAACAGTGTATAAGTAAGTGCACAATTTTCGGCATTTAAAGTCTATTTAAGTTTTATGAATTACCATATGATTTTGACAGTTGTTTTTGTTGCACTTATTTTAGTAAACAAAAAATTTTTGTGGCCACTTACAACAATTTTTTCTAATTTAAGAAATCCCTATATCTCTATATCCCTATATATATTATAAAAATTATGTGTAAGTTTGTTTGTTTGTGACGCAATCAGGCCCAAACGCCTAAACCGATCTTTATGAAATTTAGCATATCGATATTTCTCATCTTGGAAGGAACTATAGGCTATATATATTTTTTAAATTTTGGATAAGGGTGGCACCGCCCATACAACTCGACCACTTTTTTTAACATATCATGAGAACTGCTATAGCTACAGTCTCGAAATTTTCTACGATTACGTCTCAGATTATTCTTCCTATTTGAGCCAAAAATTGTGAGTATCGGACAAAGGGGCATATCTTGAGAACTGTTATAGTTGTAGATTTTAAACGTTGTACGAATAAATTTCCCTTATTGGGGCCATAAATTGTGATTATCGGATAAAGGGGCGTAGTACCGCCCATAGAACTCAAAATCATTTTACGGCATATCTTGAGAACTATTATAGCTGTAGATTTAAAACTTTGTACGAATAACTCTATTACCATTTTCCTTATTAGGGCCATAAATTGTGATTATCGGATAAAGGGGCGTGGCACCGCCCATAGAACTCAAAATCGTTTTGCGGCATATCTTAAGAACTGTTATAGGTGTGAATTTAAAACTTTGTACGAATAACTCTATTACCATTTCCCTTATTGGGGCCAAAAATTGGGAGTTTTCTAAAAAGGGGCGTGGCACCGCCCACACAACTCAAAATCATTTTACGGCATATCGTGAGAACATTTATAGCTGTAGATTTAAAACTTTGTACGAATAACTTTATTACCATTTCCCTTATTGGGGCCAAAATTGTAAGTATCGGACAAAGGGGCGGGGCACCGCCCAAACAACTCAAAATAATTTTACGGCCTATCTTGAGAACTGTTATAGCTATGGTTTTAAAATGTTGCACGTTAAACTCTATTACCATTTCCCTTATTCGAGCCAAAAATTGTGAGTATCGGACAAAGACGCGTGGCACCACCCATACAACTCAAATCATTTTACGGCACATCTTGAGAAATGTTATAGGTGGGGATTTAAAACTTTGTAGGAATAACTCTTTTACCATTTCTCTTATTCGAGCCAAAATTTATGAGTATCGGATAAAGGGTCGTGGCACCGCCCATAGTACTTAAAACCATTTTACAGCATATCTTGGGAACTGTTATAGGTCTGAATTTAAAACTTTGTACGAATAACTCTTAAACCATTTCCCTTATTCGAGCCAACAATTGTTAGTATCGGACAAAGGGGCGTGGCATCGCCCATACAACTCAAATCATTTTACGGCATATCTTGAGAACTGTTATAGGTGTGGATTTAAAACTTTGTACGTATAACTCTTTAACCATTTCCCTTATTCGAGCCAAAATTTGTGAGTATCGGATAAGGGGGTGTGGCACCGCCCATACAACTCAAAACCATTTTACGGCATATCTTGAGAACTGTTACAGCTGTGAATTAAAAGCTTTGTACGATTAACTTTATTACTATTTCCCTTATTCGAGCTAAAAATTGTGAGTATCGGACAAAGGGGTGCGGCACAGCCCATAGAACTCAAAACCATTTTACGGCATATCTTTAGAACTGTTACAGCTGTGGTTTTAAACTATTGTACGAATAACTCTATTACCATTTTCCTTATTCGAGCCAAAAATAGTTAGTATCGGAGAAAGGGGTGTGGCACCACCTATTTGAGGCACAAATTGTTAGGACCAGATAAGGGAGTGTGGCACTGCCCATACAACATAAATATATTTTGTGGCATATATTGAAAACTGTTATAGCTATGACGTCAAAATTTTGCACAAATAACTCTAATACAAATTCCCTTAGCCAAGTTAAAAATTGTCAGGATTGGATGAGGGGGTTTGACACTGCCAATTTAATTTAAATAAATTCTTTTGCATATCTTAAGAATTGTTATATTGTCATGGACCATTTTTTTCACATTTCTAGAGAACGTTTATATTAATGGTCCAACACTTTTGTACTATTAAGTCAAATTAAATACATTAAACGTAATTTTGTAGCTTTAATCTTTAAACTTTGCGTGACTCAATTTGGTATCTATAAGCTTATTTAAACCAAAAATAAGAAGGATAAAATAAAGTGTGGTCACAACTAACATACAATTATAATTGATTAAATTATGTATTTTGAGAGCAGTTTTATTTACAGTATTAGCTTTTTGTGTGATTAACTCCAATGTTTTAGTTCATAAGACAGATATATAGAAGGGGTGCAGCCACAGATACTTAAAAATTGGTTTGTTTAACAATCAAGGAAGCCAAAATAGGTGAAGTCATCAAACTAAGCGTAAGAATTTGATTGTTAATTATTAATTTTACCAAAATTAAGGTAGGCGTTGATGAGGGATCTGATGATATATAAGAAAGATTAAGTCTTTAAATTGGGCAATTTTAATTTAAAACTCCCATATGAAGAAAATTAAATTAATTTAAGGAATAAAATTAATAAGTAATAGTTAACGTTAAAACCTAAATTTGGTTATTAAGCAAGTTAGTGTCAAAACTTTTTTATTTGACAAGAAACAGCGTAGGAACTATGAGGCTTGATACGACCAACACAAAGAATATACATACATTTTTTGGCACATTGGAGGAACTATAAAAGTTAAATCCATTAAATTGTCAGAGTTACTTGAGGCATATGAGGCTAGGATCAAAAAGTTTAAAAAAAATAATTTTTTGGCATAAAATGTAGTATATATATTCTTAAAATTTCCTTTTTTAATTTCATAAGTATCAGAACCGTTAAACTGTTTGTTACCCCGGGCTACGCCGGGTACAATAAGCTAGTAATGAATAAAATTTAAACTTTATTAACATACAAACACATGGAGGGATAACATCAATGCAACTAATACCTTTAAAGTTAATAAAAGTGTTTTTTAAGTTAATAATTGGTGTTAAGCTAATAACAATTCAGATAAATGCCAATTTTAATATTGATATGAAATAAATATTTAAAACTCATTAACTTTCTACATTATTTCCCAAAAACTTTAGATTTAATTTTTTAATAAAAAGTGCATTTAAAAAACTTTTTGGAAATTAACCCTAGTATCTCCTTTGGATCACAATGACCCACAAATTTCAGATATATGCCAATTTTTATATATATATGAAACAAATTTGAGACTTTTTAATCTTTTACATTTGTTAACAAAACATTTAGATTAAGTTATTTTAATAAAAAGTGCATTTAAAATTTTTTTGGAAATTACCCCGAGTATCCCCTTTGGGTAAAAATGATCCAGAAATATCAGATATATGCCAATTTTAATACTTATATGAAATAAATATTTGAAACTAATTAACTTTCATGAGAATGTTACCGTCCAGTTAGACTGTGAAGACACCGACTCGCTCATCCATCTCAGGAGGTTCTCCAACCCTGTTGATAGTCTTCGGACAATGACACAAAAATAATATAGGTAAGCTACAATTGTACTCTAACTCCCACATTCAAACCTAAGAGACAGGTGTTGGTCTCCTGTTATTGCCGACCCTACCTTGTCATAATAAATTCCTCCAGTACAAAACTTGTGACCCTAAACCCACCCGAATTTTCCCCTTCACTTACCACTCATCCATTGCTTTTACCTTTATTAATTTAAGCCGACATATTTATCTTTTTCAATATTTAACAAATAATCATTTTTTTTATTTAAATAAAATACGTAATAAAAATACAATAAAAGATCTATGTATAATAATTCTTTTACCACTATAATATCACTTAATATTTACAAAAATAAAATTTTTAACAATTATTTACATTAATATATACACAAAAAAATGTTTAATATTGATTCTTCTTTTTTTTTAACTCTCTTCTTTTCACTCTTTAATTACTCTTTTATTTCCTCTATAAATATATATACAATTTCCCTCACTTATAAGAACTCAAACTAATATTTATATTTCCAATCAATTAACCGCGCACTCTAATACTAACACCTAAAGGAGCTCCCTGAGGACGTTTTCCTTTTTAATTCTTTAACCAAAAAAAAACTTACTCTCGTATCTTATCACCTTGAGTACTATATATGAGACTATGTATACATATATTTATAAATCACTTATTTACTTTTAAATAACACAAGCTTTAAAATTTCCTAGGAATCGCTATTAACCAAATACTTTATTTAAACACTCACACAAGACTTACAATATTTCCCACAAAACACAATGCTTATTCTTTTAACTTAATATTAAATTAACTAATTTTTTTTCTTTCTTCTTTTATTTAACTTACTAGCTTATTGTACCCGGCATAGCCCGGGGTAACAAACAGTTTAACGGTGCT
>NDXZ01000740.1:0-12727 GCA_003055125.1 Paykullia maculata
TCATTAATTTTCAAACTTTAACATCGGCTCTTTAGCCATTAGACTGTTGGCGCGGCACGCCTATAATAAGGCAACCATAGGTCTTGTTTTACATCATACACACTTTTCTTGTTTTACACACCCCTGCCTGATTTTCACAATTTTTGGCTCGAATAAGGGAAATGGTATTAGAAATAATCGTACAAAATTTTTAAACCATAGCTATAACATTTCCTAAGATATGCATATTTTTAAAATAAATATTTTCGAATTCAGGAGTGAACCCAGACATATACAATATATTTTTGGAATCTACTAGTCCTGGGCTACTCCCATTCTGGCGGTAACCGCATTGATGTCTGTTTCAAGTACTTTATTTTTTTATTTGAAAATCCCATATATGCGCCCTTATATATTCATATTTTCAAAATTGATTTTTTTGAATTCAGGAGTGAACCCAGACATATACAATATATATTTGGAATCTGCTAGCCCTGGGCTCCTCCCGCTCTGACGGTAACCCCATTCATGTCTGTTCCAAATACTTGCTTTTTTCATTTGAAAATCCCATATATGCGCCCTTATATATGCATATTTTCAAAATAGATTTTTTCGAATTCAGGAGTGAACCCACACATATACAATATATTTTTGGAATCTACTAGTCCTGGGCTACTCCCACTCTGGCGGTAACCCCATTCATGTCTTTTCCAAATACCCGTTTTTTCCACTTGAAAATCGCATAGAATTGCACTGTTTTAATAACAATATAAATTAGCAAAAAAAATTGCTTACATAAATATATATTTTTGTTTTTTTTTGTTGTTAATTTTGGTTTAATTTGTGAAATTTCTAATCAAAAAGAAATTTTTGTTATCTAAAAACTGCTTTTACAGCACGTGGAACGTATGTTAACATAGGTGTAGGACGTATCTGACTGACGAATTTATATTCACACCCTTTCATAACTTTTGTTGTGTTTAAGATTAAAAAAAATTATTTTTGATTACAACTGGCAAGATTTTGAGGCTTAAGAAATTTAATTACAAAATAATTAAAAATCTTACTAATTTTAGGAACAAGTCCCAAAATAATTTTTTTTCTCGTCATTAATTACATAATTTTATCCAGAATTCAGAACCTAAATCACTTTAAGATAAATTTAAACTTCTGAGATGGGAAGTAATAAGACGCGTTGACCTTTCAAAAAATTAAATTCTTTTTGCACAGACTATAAGCTTCGGTGGGAAAAACTTAATAGAAAGGATCAAGATTTTTTTAAAAATAGCAAGAATTGGCTTGATGCTTCAATTTCCTTTATTCGACCACTAGCACCAATACAAAAAAGATATCGGCATGATCTCTAATCTGGTACTGTGAAGAAAAACTAAAGTAAAGAAATGTTAAGATATGTAAGATAATACTCCATTGCCTAAAGGTAAATCTGAATAAAAAAATTCAGATTTCTGTCTAAAATTACTTTAAACACTAAGTAAAGCTTTGACAAAAGTTCAGGACACAGTTGATAGAAACAAGCTTTTCATTACATTAATGCCCCGGTTTCTTCAGTATTTATAGCATTGATTGTACACGGTATTAAACTCGAAAAAGAAAGAGTGAATACTGAAAAAAGGCTCTTGTCGATTATGTAGTATTAGTTCGAGAAAGAATAGTGAAAGTTATTACGAACTAAATCTAGTGATGATTGACGGTAAAGTTGCAGACTATTACAGACACAAAATTCACGTAAAAGTGCTATATATATGGCGCTACAAGCAAAGAGTTCAACAATATTGATAAAATGATTGAATAAGATGTAAATGTACATACCATGGAGTTTGGTTTATCTGTCCTTCATGGCTGGATAAGATTTTTTGAGTGTCTTATTCTTACAAAAAATTGCATTCAAAGGGATTTTAGAGAGAAAATTAGATTAATTGTTGACCAACCAAAACCAGGCTTTGGACACTCAAACGACGGTAATACTGCAATTACAAAAATTGATTTAAAGTTGATATAAAAATATGCATACAATATTAATAGTTGTTTCTGAAATAAGGACTTCAATAGTTATAGGGAGCACTTTTCACGTTAATGTAGTCGGGCAAATATAATGGGAGACGTGTTAAATAGATTTCTTTTAAGTTCTGATCCATTTATTTCAAGCATGATTAATAGTTGTAAAAAAATGGAGGATAATGCCACAGTCTGCATTGGAGTTACTATTCTTCCCTACAATGAAAATAAAAATGGTGACTATGATGATGAAGATTATTTTAAATAATTTGAAGATGATTGTGAAGTAAATGATGATTACACTACGTTACAAAAATAAGGTTTTAATTTGTAGCCGGAAAAATATAAGCTTTTGTTGAATATATATGATACACAGACATATAAAAGTAGAATATTTTTAGCAGCTCTAGTTTTCGAGATATAGCTTTATGTCAAAAATGAAGGCAGGTGCATGACATATGTTAGTGTAACTGTAAAACCGTTTGTCTTATTCAACTAAAACAAAAATCCGAAATTCGACAAAAAAATAGACGCTATACTAATATTGTTTTTAAATTTGCTCAGTAGTTTTAGAGATATCGGGAAACTTGTGACAAAAAAATTACTTTTAATACAAACTTTTACAATTTTGGGTCTTATAAAGTTCATAAAGAATACAAATGCAACAAATAAATTTTTTTGGTCCGGTGGCATAAAGTAAAATATGTTTTTAATAAACTAAAATTGGTGTACAACTTAAGATTTTATTCAAAATGTTGTAATGGCACCCATTTTCAAAAATGTATGTAGATTAGGGTGGTTCGATTTGTATGGGACCGAAAAAATGTAAACAGGCACATCGCGATTCTTGTTCTATGGGTCATTTTAAAAAACCATAGGTCCAAATTAATTTCGACCCCCCGGATTTTTCAAAATAGGCATTTTTCCAAAACATTCAAGTTTGAACAAAAAAATTGTATTTGATTTTTGGGTTTTTGGTCGATAAATCGATTTGTGACATTTATTTTTAGTTTTGACTGCCGCCAGAGGGCGCTTTCGTACATTTGTTTATTTTATCGCTTTTTTTCTTCTTTTTATCGCTGGGAAAATTGTCGAAATTTGTGTGATTTCATTCAATTTAAGACAAAGAAAAAACAACGCATATTTTTTTCTAACAAAAGAAGTACCTCGTGTTTTATTATTGTAGTCCTGCAGTTTTAGAATGAGATTAATCAAATTTAATAGTATTTAACTACTTAGAAAGGATTATGGAAAAGTCCCAGAAACAGTCTACCAACCAAAAGTGATAATTGAAATCGAACACAGGTGTCGTTTTATTGCGCCTTCCCATAGCTATAAGAAAGCTGAAATGTAAAAAATAATAACGATCATAAAACAATATATTCTTGGAAATTAAAAAAAAAACAGACGCATGGTGGTATAAAAAACAATTACGACCCTTCTTGTTTTCAGGTTTAGTTTTTTAGCTGTTGCACAGATGTCCTAATTGCCATTTATCCTCTTATTGAGGATCACCCTTATCCGTAACTCTTTTCATAATTGCTTTCGACGACCTAAGTCGTCACTTCAAAATTGATAAAAGAGTCGATCGTTGCATCTATGCTGACGATCTCTATGTTATAACAAAAGAACAAAAAAATGAAAAAATTTCTCAAGTATTTTAAGAAACTTTACTTAAAATTGACAGTTGGTCATAAACCTCTGGAGCAGATATCTCGTTGGAAAAAACAAAAAAACTTAATTGTAATGTAATAAATATAAATTTTAATAACTCTACTATTCAAAATGTAAAACATTGTAAAATTTTAGGTCTTAATTTTGACAGTAAATACTTCTTTATGAACCATTGTAATTACTTAAAACAAGATTTAACTAGTAGATTAAATATTATTAAGTACTTATCATCAGCTAAAAGTCAAATGCATAGAAACAGTCTGCTAAGATTAGTAAATCAGTTATATTGTCAAAAATCGATTATGGACTAGTAATCCACAATAAGACTTCCAAAACAACTTTTAAAACTATTGAAAACATTCTAAATGCTGCCATTAGAACCAGTCTGAGAGCTTTTCGCACTACCCCGATCCCGAATTTGCAGGCAGAAGGTGGCTTGGAGCCCCTTCGTGTTCGCGCCAATAGACTCTTGCACCGTCTACTGCACATAATCAGCTGCTCCAACTCATCGCTGCTTCACAAACATGTAAACCTGTTAAAAAAGAGGAAAACAAAACTTAGTATCCATCAACCCTATGCAATATCTTCAATACTGCAAAAAATGCAATGTAAGTGAATATTCTCCTACGTAAGAACCTCGCCCCCCATGGCTGCTTGAACCCAACAACTTTTTAAAAAACCTCAAAAATGTTGGTAAAAATAATACAAATCCCATTGTTTTCAAATCCTTGTTTAACGAAATGTACAGCGAATACAAGATGAATGGTTGGCAATTCATCTTCACAGACGGATCAAAGACCACAGAACACGTTGGCTTTGCCATATCTGCCGAATCAGAAAGTACGCTGAAAGCAGGGCTTTTACCCCGAAGTACAACCATATTTGAAGCTGAAGCCGTAGCAATTATTGAATTCCTACAGCTCTGCCAAATTTCACACAACAAATATATAATCTGCACACACAGTCGTTCCGTATTTGATGCTGCTTTAAATCAAAACAATAAGAACGAATTAATTATTTCTATACAACAACAAATAATAAAAATGAATAACAAGATTAAACTTCTATGGATCCCAAGCCACATTGGCATCACAGGTAACGTGGCAGCAGACCTAGCCGCGAAAGCAGTTCACCGGCAACCTACATATTTATTTATTCCAAGATCCAAAAAAGGTTTAGCCAGATATGCTACCACAAAACTCAATATGTCCTTAAAACGCAAATGGAACAAATACAATCACCCCTACAAGATCTTCAATCCAACAAAACAGCCCCTTAATTCTGGCATCTTTAACCAACTGTTTACAAAATCACAAGGCTACGTCTAACACATATTCGTCTTACTCATCAATATTTGACGAACAAAACTGCACAACCAATTTGCAGACTTGGTAGACTGTCCGGCCCTCTTAAACTTACGTGTATCGGTTTGCAAATCTTCTAACATCGTTGATTTGCTGAAAACCCCAACTAATATTATTAATAACAAAGTCTTTGAATTCTTAAAAAAACTTCTTTGCACAACCAAATATAAATTTTGAAATCCCTAGTTAACTTTCTAAATATATACATACATGCATATACATACGTATATGTATGCATACATTCTCCTATTGAGGTAATAATAAGCCGATAGCCAAATCCCCCCAAATGATACCTCAATCATATTCGAACCACCATTTACTCTAACAACAATATCTAGAAGACAATGATCCACCGCTGCCTGATCCGAAAATTCTGTGACGCACGCTACATTCGTACGCGTTTTTAGATTAAAATATAAAAATTTTTTGGTCTTTTAAAAAAGATACCTTTAACTTATATGTGCTGCTTAGTGGGACTTTATTGTACTTTTGAATGGCATAAAATATTATTTGTAACAGGCATTTGTTTTGAAACAATTGATCACAAAGTATCGTGACGCACGCTACAAAAAGTGGAAGTAACTTTTAAGTTGGAGTGTGTTTTCGTAATTTTTAGCGAATTTTGCATAATAAAGCAAAAAAAACCTTTAAGAAAGATCAATATAGGAGAAATCTAAAATAACTTAATTGGAGGCAACAAAATTTGTAGTTTTTTTCTTAACAGCCGTGAAACCTTTGTGACGCGCGTTACGTGCCGCACGCTACATTTTTTCCAGTAGAGTAATTCCATGCTATTTTTACCAGATGGTTTCCGATTTCGATAAAATTTTGTGAATGTAGGTAGTAATGCACGTATATATTGAAAACGGTTTTATTTTTTTAAATTTTGATATACAATGGCAACCCTGTAGCTTTGAATTATTGAAAATATTTCGGTGGAGCCCTAATTTAAAAGGTAATAACTTTTGTAGTGTTTAAGATTTAAAAAAATTATTTCTTATTACAGTTAGCAAGATGTCAAGGGTTAAGAAATTTAATTAAAATTTTTATTTTAAATAAATAATTTAAAAAAAAATTTTTTTTATATGATAAAAAAAAATTTATATCCAAATTTTTAAAAACTTGTATACAAAAAGCTATTTATATGGTCTAAGTACCCTGCATGTTTTTGTTACTTCGTCATACAAACACACAACACACTTTTTTTAAAAAGTTGCCATAGTTAGATGAGAACATAGGAAAAATGCGAAACAGAGCTTCCAGTGGAAATGAATTAATGTATTTTTTTATACCTTAGTGTTTTTTTAACTCTGTAATTTTTCTAATACCGATAATCCAATCCAAAGGTTTTTAATGCAATTTTCGGAAGAACTCAAATTGTGACGCACGCTACAGAAATTAATATGCAAATATTCTTTTATTTTTTATTGTGAAAATTTTAATTTTAATTTGCTTAAAAGCAGAATATGAACTTGATTCAAAAATATAGAAAACTTAACAAAAAATGTTTATTCTACTTACAGTAAAAAAATTTTTTCGTGACGCACGCTACAACGCATGGACCTGATATTTCATACCTAATTTTAGTCTTTCCAAAACAGTAAACAAAAATTTTTTTTACTGAAATTGAAGAAAATTAAATTATTAAAAATATGGCCTTTGATCGGACCATCTATATTAACACTAAAGTAATGATATGATCACCTAAAAAAATGTTTATTTCTTGTATAATCTTAAGAGACCTGAGGTAGGGTAGGATTTGGTAATAATTTTTGTATTAATGGTCATCGAAATAAATTTTTTTCTTTTAATTATAAAATTAAACATCTAGTCTAATATTTAATTGAAAAAAAAAATTGAGTTAGATTAATTTGAAAAATTTTTGCTGGTAGACTGTTTCTGGGATTTGTCCCTATACAAGGACCGGAAGGACACGTTCAATTGCTCGCAAACGTGTCCAAACGAGTTTTAGAACAGAATCGAGAAGGAGTTACGGCAGTGACATTAGAAAGCCGTGAAAAATTCCCTAGGCCTAACACATAAAAAGACTTACAAAAATAATTCCTTTTCGATTATTTTCTAAAGCTCGTCTTTCTGTTTCTTTTATTACTAAATTCAATTGCATTTTTTTTTAATTTACATTTTATATCTCTTAAGTTGAATTTTTGAAGAAAAAAAAATAAAGTAAGAATAAGTAAAAAATATGCTTTGTTTATTCTTTGTCTTAATTTGAATGAAAAAGCAAAAGTTTCGTCAATTTTCCCAAAAAAAGGCGATAAAATAAAAAAATTTGTGATGCGGTTACATACATGGACCATTTCATTTTTATATACATACAAGCTGTTTATACCCGGCGTAGCCCGGAGTAACAGACAATTAGTAGGCTAAATACTTATGAAATTAAAATTTTTAAATCCCACCTCGTATATGACAACAATAGAAAGTCTACAGGATAAAGAAGCTACAGATATTGCCATAAAATAAATTTCTTTAACATTATCCAATCCTTACCTCATTTGCCTCATGTTACTCATATACAGTTAAATGACTTTAACTTTAATAGGTCCGATTTTTCACTAAATAATTTTGTTTTTAAAGGAGCATTAAAACTTTTCCCAATTATTTTAACGAATAAATCAATAAATGTATCAGTACCTCGATATTAGCTTAAAAAAACTATAACTGTTATATTTCCTCCAATATACCATAAAATTAATATCCTTTATATCGAAAGTACTACGACCATCATTCGAATTATGTGAAGCTCGATAAAAATCGTTAGTGGTTAAAAATTTTAAGACCATATATATCACAGCTCCTAAAGTGTGTTTTAATTGTATGAACGGTGCCACTTCCTCTTCTATGAATCTATCAATATTTTTTTCAGTTATGCATGTAGACATTAAATTGAGTCAGGCTAAGTTTAAAGATTATACCTCTTATAGTTTCTTAAAAATCTCAATTATTGTATTTACTTTGCATATGTGGTATCACACCATATTGCCCGATCATTAATTTTTGGTTCGAATGGCGAAAATGGCATCAAAGTTAATCGTACAAAGTTTTGAGACCATTTGAACAGTTCTTAAGATATGCAATTTAAGGTGAACCATATTTACAATTGACCATATTTATTCTTCTGTCATTTATCACATATAATTTTCTATAATTGGTTATCCTATGGATAACACAGTATGCATATTGCACAGTCGTATTTTTCCCTAATAATCCTTATGCTTCATCAATTGTAAATATGGTCTCACCTCAACATTAATTAAATGAGGGAGCAAGTTCCAGTTGCTATTTATACAATATTGTAGCTTAAATAAATAAAATTTACATTCAATAACAGTAGTACCGATGAGAAAAAGAGTGCTGACGATAAAATCGTAGCTGGTTGCGAAAATGCATTCCACTCGGCTAATTTCATATGGTAAAAACTGAATTTTTAAATAAAATACTAACATTCTCAACATATTACACTTTTAAAATATAAGAACTTTAAGCCAGAATAAAATTCATTAATAAATTTATAATAAATAAGTTCAATAAAAAATATGAAAATATGACAATTATAAATATTATTCGTATACATACAACACCCTGTTGTATATCTGATTATATGTTGGCAACGCTAGCATTTTATTAACTAGGGGATTTTTAACAATCTTTAAGCAGTGTTTTTGATTTTTACATACTGGTGTGTCTTACGATAAATAAATTGTTATAAAAATGCCTAAAGGGTAACTATCACAACAATTTTCTTTTTATAAATACTGCTGGATATTCAGGCTAATAATGTGAGAAAGTATTTTAAAAAAATTAATTATATTCTAGCCAACATTATGGGCTGTCTTTTAAGTGTCATCTTTAGTTGACACTGGGTGTTATACATACACGTGTATGTTCCTATGTATGCTATTTATATTTTGCAAAATTTAGACTATTGCTTTTCTGTTTTATGGAAGATTAAACTTGGACGAAATTGTGCAAATACTAGAGGCTGGAGATGACCCTGGTGACATCATATTGTTTCCTCCTGAGGATGGAGAGGTTACTGATGAAGACAGTGGAGATGAAAATGATGCCAACATCTTCCTAGCTGAATGTTGTGCTCAGAGGTTGAAGTGCAAACTTGACCCAACAGAAAAGATGAAGTGGATCAAGACGAGCCACAAGTATTAGAAAACATTGAAGACCAGGAACCTGCTCCGAAGAAGAAAAAGAACTTACGGTAAAGAAGTGGTCAAAAATACTTCGGTTTTTTCTTCATGTTGTAAAGGAGACAGCGATCAAGATATTTTAGGCACATTTCATAAAGATATCAGTGTCATTGATTGCTTTGAGTTATTGTACAACAAAGATTTAATAAGCCTCATAGCAGACATGAGCAATTTGCATGCTCTACAGCGGAACCATACATTGAATGTAGCCGAAAATGAAATAAGAGTTTATAATGCTATACTACTGTTGACTGGATACATGACAGCAAAATACAGTGACGAGCAAAAGTGTAACAGAGTACAACATGGCATTATATATTCCTTCATATTTTTCCATTAGTTAATAAAACTTAATAAATTTTTTTCATAAACTATTAAATGTTCTCTTAAAATTACAACACTATAAAAAAAGTTTGTTCTCTTAAAATAAATAAAAAAATACAGTTCATTTTGTAAAATAAGGTAAATGTTACACTTTTGCACTCTGATTTTCTTCTATATTTTCTGAACCTTTCTTTAATATTTTGTCCAGTAGCTTTTAGCTTTTTAAAGAGCTTTCACACGCTGAGGCACGTTGTTACAGTATCGGGCCGCCATTTCATTAGCAATCGCCTCCCAAATTTCTTTAACTCTTTCCCAGAGATCGTTTACTCCATTTGGCTTATTTGGATACTTTGCAAAAGTGTATTTGATATTCCCCAAAAAATTTCAATTGGATTCATGTCCGGAGGTTGTGCTGGCTACTTCTTGGTATTGAATTCTTGCGTATTTAACCAATTTGTCACAATTTTGGCTGTGTGTTTTGGGTCATTTTCATGCTGAAATGCTACGTTTTCAGCACAAGACCCGTTTTCATTATTGCAGCCGGCAAGTTATTTTGTAAAATTGAAAGGTATTGTTCCTTTTTCATAATACCATCAATTTTTGATAATACAACCCCATACCATTATTGATCCCCCACCGTGTTTCAACGTTTGTGTAACGCCTCTAGTAGAACAATCTTTAGGGTCCTTGGACCAGTACCAAGCTCGACCATCATACTCGAATCTATTAATTTTTGTCTCATCGGACCATAAAACCTTAAAATATTGCAGATTAATCATCAAAAGTAAATGTTTTCTAATATGCACCGTTGTATTTACTTTGCTCCAGTCGGCTTCTGTCCAGTGTTCGTACATTTTAGCGAATTCCTTGCGAAGTTTTATACTTTTTGTTGATAAAAAAGGTTTATTTTTCTTAACAGCAGCTTTTGCACCTAATTGTTGAAGGTACCGATGAGCTGTCCACTTGCTGGCGTCAATATTTAACGTGTTTAGAGCCTCAGCTGCGGCTATAGCATCTCATCCCTGGATTTATGACTTATACCAAACTTTTTCGCAATTTTGTCAAACGGATTTCTTTTTTTCTAATAACTTTAAAATTTTACTTACCATTTTAAATTAACACGCGTTAAATAATAAAATATTTAAATACAACGGTAAATTTTCACATAATTTGTTGTTGATAATAGGGAGAACAAGATCGGAGAGGACTCGTCATATTTTTCGACTAGCAATCTAGCGGCAGGGGTGGTTCGTTGACCTTTCTCACCTACAACTCATTACTAAATTTTGTTTAAAGAGTTCATAAAACCGATAAAATTTACTCAAAAATTGAGCTATTGTGAAGGATACAAAACCGGGCTTTTGTACACGTGTAATTTAAATGATTTATATAATTGCAAAATTTAAGTCCGTTGTTGTTGTTACCTCCTTTCTGCCTCTATACCCACCCAACCTTGTTTCTTTGCGGCAGGAATAAATAGTTTAAAGAACCCCTAAAAGTTACTTTATCTCTACATAATTACCTCAAAGGAAAACTCACGTTTAATTTATTCGGTCATTTTGTACAATTGTATTTCATTCAATTTAGCAAAATTTCATTTTATTCTTATATTACAAATGTTCTTTTTTTGTATCTACAAGTTTTTTTTTTGTTCATCTTATTGTTAACAATATATTAAATCCATACATTATTTATATTTAATTTCCGTCTTTTTAAGGTAAACAAGTATAATGGTTATTATATGTATTAACTTATCGATTATTTTCCAAAATTTCTATGAAATACGAAGCCTCTACCAAGAGTTAAAAGCTTACAACATGTAGTACGTTCAGTGATTTGCAATACAGAAATTTAAGACGATAGAAAACAAAACCAAAACTTAGTTTTATTTTGTTTGCTATGATCGCAAATTTCTTATTTTTTCTTTAAAGTATATATATATATATACATGTATATATATATATATATATATATATATGTATATATATACATGTTTATATATATATATGTTTTAAGTATATATATAGTTATCTCTTTCCTGCGCACGTAACTTTAAGCGGGGTTATTGATGTTCCCTGAAATATGTATAAGTAAAGGGTACAAACCTCATTAGGTTTTTTCTGTTTTATTGTGTATACATATATTGTATTTGTTTGTGTTTATTTGGCTTCAAGGGTGAAAACGTGTAATGTGCATATCAGCGGTATAATTAGATTTTTTATGGTTAATTAAAATATAACTTGAGCGCAAGGAAATAATAATTGAAATAAATAAAAGTTAATATAAATATTACAATAATAAGTAATATATAGATGAAGTATTCTTGCTTGGGAGCCAATCAACAATGGAAGGTGACGACGGCACCGGCGGTGATCTGAGTGCAGTTGATGAAGGCGACAGCTTGTTTGAGGAAACTCACTCCAAAAGAAAAAGGGTAGGTGGTGTAATTTCACCAACTAATGTGGACGTTTCTCAGCTTTTCAGAAATAATTATTCTGAAACGACGTAGAAATTGAAAATGTCGGCCATGTTAAAAACACCAAATGCAACAACAGCACAAAAGAAAATGGCGGTTCTGTGCCTAAAGGGCCCGCCAGTAATATATTTTGCCCGCCAATTTTTCTTTAGGATGTAAACATCAAAAGCCTTAGTGAACAACTTGAGGCAAAGTCTCCTAAGCTGTTTTCCAAAATAAAAAACGTAAATAGACGCAAAGCCAAACTGTACTTGACTGATGTGGCAGTACACACCGAAATGATGGAGCTATTGAAAGACAAGAAAATAACATCATACTCCTTCACGCCGAAAGAGTTTAAACAAACTTCCTTAGTGCTTCGGGGTCTTTATTATGGAACTGAAGTAGATAATATTAAAGCGGCCTTAGACAACATTGTACCTGAAACAGTCTCCAAGGTTACGAAATTCACAACATCGTATTCTAAGAAGAATAACCTAGACACCGGCCTATTTCTTGTTTCATTACTGACAGGAAAGAAGCTAACGGACATTGCCAATATTAAATATTTGTTGCATTAGACAATCACCCTTATTCTATTTGGCGTCGGCAATTTCGTCGGCAATTTTAAGGCAACAGCAATTCAACACTACAGCAATACTAATATGGTATTCTTTAAGAGTATTAAGGCG
>NDXZ01000741.1:0-10237 GCA_003055125.1 Paykullia maculata
ACCAATACAATCACAATTTTAGCTATGAGCACCCCTGATTTATAGTAACAATTATACAAACAAATACAAATTTATACTTACACAAACACACACACACTTACAAATAATTATAGTATAATCTCTTGTTAACATAATAACTTTTGCATAATATTCATTCCTTAAATAGAATAAGACAAGGTTGAATGAATTAAAATTATATTCTTTCCCTAAAATGGTACGATAAACGTCAGTACGCATTTACATACATACAACTCGTAGCATAGAAACACTAATACAATTATTTGCCAAGATGATACGTTTGTTAAGTTTATTGTATGGTATGTATGTATGTATTTTGTATTTGGTAAATGTAGTTGTTTAGTATGTAGAATGGTAGTTGAGGAGAATCACGATTCTCTACAGATGCTTTAAATTTTAAAATAACACAGACAATTACAACAATAACGACGAGGACAACAGAATACAAAGTTAAGAAACCTTTACAAACACATACATACATACATATTAATTTTAAATTGAGACATTTTTTAATGGTAAATACAGCACAGCAGAGATACATACTTTCATATAAAACCAAATGAGTTTATTTCCGGCGAAAATGACAGCAACAACAACATAAATATTAACAATTCCTATTGCAATTGTTAAATGGTAAATCAAGGGAGATGAGTAAGGTTAGGGCGTTGGGTAGAGAAGAAGGACGAAGGACAACTTCTTACGTACAGTCAAACTCACATACGTGTGTTTGTCAAATTGTTTTATGTGTGTAAAAATTTTCCTGCTGCTTATATGTGTTAAAATATAAATGTGTTTTAAGAAAATTTAAGTAGATATAAGCAAAAATTAGTTTAAATATTTCCCGAAATTTGATTATTTTTTACGTATTAGCTGCATAATAATATTAAAAGAAAGGCGGAACATAATATAGATTTCTTCAATATTATATGGTCACTGCAATTGTTTTTATTATTTGCAAAATCATGTTAAAAAAATAGTAATTAAACGTTGCGTTATCAATGGTTAGAGTATTAAATTAAACTTTAGCGTTAATTAAATGCATATTATTCTTTAAAACAACAATTTTTTACAAAAAATATTAAAATTTTAAATCAAACATTTTGCTATGCAAAAATATTTTAAACAAAACTTTCTCCTATTAAACTTTTCTCGCATAATAATCATAAAGTTTTACTTTAAATGATCCAGTATAAATCAGCACCCCAGTAACCCTGGTACCGCTCTTGGATAATGCAAATATGCATGTAAAATTAATTCCCTTGCTTTTTGTTTAATCTAGCGGGGTTTTAAGAAACCAACTAAAAATGTTTAAAACGGATTTTGTTTATTCGAAATTTGCTTTTTATCTCAACCAATAAATTTTACATCCTTCGTTTTTGGCTTAATATATTATGAAAATAACATTGAGCATAAGAAGAAAATTAAAAAAAAAATTAACGAAGATGAGTTGTTATAAGATAAGATTTTAAATTAAAATGTACCTTTTCAAAGATATTCAAAACTTCATTCAAAGGTTTTATTTAACTGTTGACTTGTAAAGAACCTCCAGCACACGGGTTTTTGCTGAGGTACACTCAGCCTACGCCAGGGTCCGTTACACAAAAAATAATAAAACACTTAAACTTTTTACATAATTCATTATTATATATATTATATACTTGGAGGGCAGCAGGCCACATGGTTTACCTGATGAGATCAAAAATCTCTTTGATAGCACAACAAATATGTTGAGAGCTGACAACATTGAGATGTTGCCTATTAGTGACATCTTAATTAGTTTTGGTCAGTACCTTCAATGGGAAACAATAATAATGCTATACAGGAGAGGATCTCAAATTTTATTAGGTGCTCGAAAAATTTGAAACTTCATTGCAACCTAGAGATGATAAAAGCCAACAATCAAATGAATTTAGCTGCCTCTACAAGTGCTAACGTGTCGCGATAGGAGGGAACGTGGAACCCTTAAGTTCGCATAGACCCACTTAAGATGATTTTTTGTATACAAGAAAAAGGACGAACGAACTACATATATTTTAAAGTGTAAAGAAAAGAAAAGTCCTGTATTACTTATTTTAATTTGAAAAGTAAAAGGTTTGTGTGTGTGGAGGCGTTAGATGGTATTTGTTTGGGTGGATTAAACATAATGTGGTGTTGTGAATGTTTTGCTTTATATTATTCTTAGCTTCTTTGGTTTTTTTTTTAATTTATTATAATTTGTGTTGTTATTATACATGTGTATGACAACTTCCGTCTACTCGACAGCTTCCGACTGTGTTTATTAAAAAAAACTGAATTCTTTCAGTCCCGCCTCTCTCTTTTCTCCTGTCAAACTCTTATGTTTCACAATTTTTTTTCTTGCAAATATTTTATGAAACTTTATATCCAATTTTTGTAGGCTTTGTAGATAATAACAAAACAGGAAATTAAATTAGCTTCGGACATTATCAGCAAAGGTAAATAAGATTTATTTAATATTTATTTTTCCAAATTGAATTAAATTAATATTAATTAAGCAATGACTCAATATCAGTCCCAAATATATCTGATCTTCTTTAAGCTGATATAAGGATTTCCATTACTGATTACCTCCCAGCCAGTTCAGTATTAAGAAAAAGGAAGTAACGATATTAAAATAGTTGCTGATACATTATTTATGCAGAAAAAAATCCTACTGTCGTTCTTCTTCCGCTGCTATTCGTTAGTGACTTTCATCAATATTATTTTTTCTTACGTCAGTTTTTATTATAAAAGTCAACCTGATTTTTGATGCATTATCAATCAATCAGTAGACATCAGTATTGACTTTATCAGCTTCATCGTCATCCCCTTCATTATTAACATGTTGTTAATAAATATTTGCATAAAGTTGTCATGATTGTTGATGATGTAGCTGTATGCGTTTGCTTGTTAAAGGAATATTTAAAAATATTTATGTCTATCTGTTTTTAAGCCGCTCTTCTGTTACAATTTTTCTATGCCCCTTAAGTGAAGTGCAAGAAACAAAAGAAAATTATTATGCGCTCAAAAAAATAATGAAACTAAGAAAACAAAGTTAAGTGTTAAGTAAGTACAGTGGCAATGATGGTTAGTGATAAGGATGAAGATGTAAATTTTTTCATTTATGCAATATTTTCATATAAATAAGTTGTTGTTGTTGTTGCCTGCATTCCTTTCATATTCACTCTTTCAGCAGCAAAATATAAAATAGCAGCAGGCTGTCAGTTTGAAGCATGCTAAACTGCATGCAACATATTTTATTTACATTGCTTTTTTACATTTACTTAAAAAATTTTCACATTAATTTTCAACTTGTTTCTCTTCAAACGAAAGAGAAATCATCATTCATTTATTATTCAGTTTTACACTATTTTTTTATATGTTTCGAAACGTTTTTATTTTTCTTTTGCAGCCGCCACGAAAAAAGTTGAGAGCATGTTAGTGTTGCTAATTGATTTAAAACACAGTGAAATATTTATCAAAGTTTCCATAATTCCTAACTTATTATTATATTTTTTTTCGTTGAAAGCACGAGAGAACTCAAACTGTAGAAAACGGAACGATATTTTTTTGATATATATTTACTTGCAATCATGGAGTGCCCCACAACTATTAGTGCTCTATTTACGTACTTCTTTTTGGTTTTCTGTCATTTTTTTTTGTCATTTAATGTAATAGAAAATTTGTAAATAAATCCAAGACAAAAATAGAGAAGAAAACGACATACATTTGTCATAACAGCTGTCATAGGAATATTGAGCATCATTTTTGCATAAAAAAGAAGAAACAACACCCACATAATAACTTGAAGTGTCGAAAAAAATTTATAAAGTCAAGTCGACACTCAGTAAATACTATGAAAAGCTTAAAGAAAACTTATTTTTGAAGACTATTTATTATAACTAGTCTGGAAATAGTTGCAGCTGTTCAGAAAACAAAATGTTATTAGAAACTAGAAACACTTAAATTTAAAAGCATTGATGATATAAGCTTTGAATAGAAAAATATTTTAGTATTAAAAATTTTATTTGTTGAACTTTAATAAATTTTTGTTTCAACAAGCAGATGTTGAAAAGTGCACAATTACTACTTAAAGACATTTTTTTGTTTTTTTTCATCCGCAGAAATAGATTTCCACACAAGTCATTTACAATTCAAATCATATATATGTATGTATGTACATACTTGCAATCAATGCACACGCACTAACATACACGTAATGAAATGAAATGCATAAATATGCGTGTATGCCTGTTCACCAGTATAATCAATGAGTACAATATTTGATTTTGTATTGACATTTATGAATTAAAGACATGAAAACAAAATTGAATATGAAAGAGTAGTAAACCACAATAACACTTATATAGGCGCACACACACACATATGAAAATGTATGGGTGCGTGCATTTTAATACAAATTTATATAGATGCTTGTGAGTAGTTTTAACAGCAAGTGATAGATAAAAAGTTTAATAGAGTAAATTGCATTTTAGCTATAATATTTCCACAAAAAAGATATGAATTTAATTTTTAAAAATATGTCAAAATTTGTTGCACTATGTCGGACAACAAGTGCTATTTTGTTAACCTTAACTTTATCTATAGTCTAAATTACATACCCACGAACTACCACATTTGTTTGTTTATACATTTGCTACTCACATTTACCACAACAACTTACCAACGTAAATTGTAGTTGATTTTTGAACAACTTTTCATAATGTAGACTCATTCATAAACATATAAAAAGCATTGACAGATGTCTGTTGCATTTAAAGCTTTTATTCAAGTCTTCCTTTTCATTTTATCATTACTTGAAATACAAACATATACATATAAACGCACACAACTTATACAAATGCAATCATAGAATACATGTCAATTAGTGTTAAATGAAAAGTATTGTATGCAAATTCATACAATTTACACTCTTTTTTAGTCAGAAAGCATATGTATGTATGTATGTATGTACATAAATATATATGTACATATCTTTGCTGACATACAAATAGACTTTTAGAGTACTCGAATTGATATTTTCGAGGCGATAGCTTAAATGCGTGTGGTTTTGAGTGGCGATTTTTTAGCACAAAAATGTTTAGATGTAATATATGTAACATAAACTTAAAGCTTATTCTCATTTCTAAAGGTCTGTAAAGCCAAATAGTCTTTACAATTTTTTATGTTGTTAAAAATATTACATAAATTTTTAGGGAATTTCGCTGTTATGGGCTACATAATGGACAAGCTTTTTGACCGAATGATAAAGAAAAATAGATTATTTAGTTAGAAAATTTTATCAGTACTCTCCAAAGATATGGACAATATGATACGTACAAGTTCTGTCATTTATTTTATTAAGCGAACACCTGTCTAAGAGTCGTAAAGTCTTAGACTGGTGAAAGATATGGTGAAACTGAATTCAAAATATTGAAGACAGTAAAATTATTGCTCTGGATATATTTTTGAAACGTTGGATACAGTCTCAGCTTAATTTTAAAAAATATCAAATATATTTAAAAAAAAAAACTTTAACCTCTAACCTTCAAATTAGAACTCATTTGAGTATCCGCTTTTTGCATTTCTGCCACCGCTATGTTTATTTAAGGTATACATACATATGTATATTTATGTGGGGGTTTTTTAACAACCATTGCTATATGTGTTTGTTGCATGAATACTTAATGCTGTTAGTATTTACTCTAGTGTAGAAAAGATGAAAGTAAATTTTCATTTAAAAAAAAAATAAACAGAAAAAAATATAAAACAAATCATCATTGAATGAATGAAATTCTAATAAGACCAATGTCATGCAGTAAAATGAATGATGCACTTGAAATAATTTAATAGAATTGCGAAGGATGTTGTATTATTTTTATTTTTTTTTCATGTTCCTCTAAATAACAAAAGAATTTGCTAAAATGAAGTAAAATAGCAAATCAAATTATTAAATTTTAACTAAATATTGTTGTATGTGCTTAAGTTAAAGTGTAAATAAGTTTTTTAACAAATCATATTTAAATTTATTTTGTTTTGATAAAAATTAAATTATTTGTTCCCCCTGAGAAGCAGGGGCAAAAATGTATATTTATAAGATAAACACAATGTGTACACAAGTAAATATTTATTAAGAGTTTTATATGCAAATATACATAATTTTAAGTAGTAATTTGTTAATATCTTTCTGTTGTTGATAAAAAATCCTATTTAACTTAATTGTTTTGTTTGCTTGTACTTTCCCTTTTTAAAGGGAGTCCCAGATGTATGAAAAATTTAAATTTTTGTAACAGTTGCGATATGAAAAAAAAAATATTTTAATTATTAAAAAAGTTTTAAAAATGATAATAAAAATAACTTAAATAACTGGTTAGGTTAGAAATGGAAATCTGCTAATAGATATTTAGTGATACAGCACTATATCAACTGCAAAGAAGTCATGGAAAATTTTGCGATAATGGTTTATATTCATTGATAGTTTCATTTGTCATTTATCATGTTTTAATTTTCTTTATTCATTTAAAATCGTTTGCACGTATTGGACACCCATTTTAAAGATGAAAGTGATATGTTAGAAAGTATAAATGAATTGAATACAGACACTTAAATTAAGTACTTAAGTCTTAAAAATTATAATCTGCTTCTTTTAAGTTAAAAAAAACCCAAGGGCTTCCTTTTTTCCCTCTATCTCGGCTGCCATAAAAATTTCCTTTAAAAATGAAACACTCTCACACACACCACATACAACAATAACTAGGAAAAAGAGCAAAGCAATACTAACCAACCACACATCCTTTTTAATAACAATTTTCAAATACTCACATAATCTTGTGTTATTTGATTATAAAAGATCCAACATACTGGCATAAATACACATATACATACATACATACATATTACTTAAGCACTTAAAGACTTCCTCACATTTAATTCACATTTTTTACAACAAATTCATGGTAGAGTTTGTTGTAAAAAAAAACAACAACATCATCGACAACAACAAATTCCTTAGCAACAAAACACTTACTTAACTAAAAATCAAATTTAGAACAAAATTTTTGAAAAACTTAATCAGCAGATTACTTAACATAAACTTATATGAGTACATCTGTGTGTGTGTTGTACTTATCTGAAGGATATAACAAATGGAATAAATATAAAGTGAATTGAAATGGTATATATTTTTCCACAAACTTGGTTTAAAAGTAAACAACCAGCCACCAGTAACAGCAGAAACTATATCTTAAAATAGTGTTAGGGAATATGAAATGACACAGTAGGGCGAGAAACAATAAATAGGGAAGGGAAGTTTGCAAAAAGTCCTGTTAAATTTTTTTTTTAATTCTGCTGTTTTAAAAAAGAAACAGAAAACAGATTAAACGCCAGCAGATGGACAATAGCATTTCATTAGAAAAAAATATTAACAGGACAAGAAATATTTCAACTTAAATTATGCAAAATGTTTATGATATATTTTAAGCAAGCAGTGGAAATATAAAAGCTATTTGCAAATTAAATATTTTATTTGCGATTTTTATATGTAAGTATCTGATTTTAAATTTAAAAATATTCTTTATTTAAAACAATTTTCCATCATACATTTGTTCAACCTTGAATTTCAATCCATAAATAAACTATTTACTTTATTTAATATGGTTTTTGAATTGAAAATTTTTTAAAAATTATTTCGTCAATCAAAACTTATGTATAAGTACATATGTTTATTTTAAAATTTGCCCAAAGTTTTTCTAAACAGAAACAGAAATTTATTGCAAGCCATTGTGCATAAATTCAGAACAACAAAAAATTCCCATCATATAAGGATAGCTGAAAAAACCAACAACAACCATAAAATTGCCAAAGAAATACACAAACTTTCTACAAAAAAATATTTTAACATATTTGAAATATATGTTTCAGTCAAAAAAGGAAAAAACGAACAAAATACTTTCTATGTATATATTTATGTACATACAAACATACATTTATTTAAACGTATAAGAGAAAAGCCATTTGTAGCAAATCAAAAAAAAAAGAAAAAGTTTTCAAAACAAACAAAAAAAAAAGAAAATCAAATTGAATCAATGCGAATAAATAACAAATTGTATTAGGAAAAGATAACCAAATCTAAATGCCGACACACAACACATTGAATCACGCATACGACAATACATTTAAACAAACACATATGTATGTACATAAGTTGACATATTTCTTTCCCTTTAGCATTTCAGCTAAACGAATCAGAAAGTTTAAAAGACTATGAAACCGTTTAAGTGGAAATTTATATGTTTGTTTTCTTAAACTCTTAGTTAAATAAATAAAACGAGTGACTTGTAAGTGGAATTATGATTTATTTTTTTTAATATTATTTGACCAGAGTCGGTGTAAATTTTTTTATCTTTTTCTTTTCCAACTTATCTATTGGGCTTAATTGTATAAAATTATTTCCATAACCAAAAGTTTCAGAAAATTTCGGGTGAAGAACATAATGTTTTTTTTTCTCTTTTATATCAAAATAATTTTTTTTAAATCCATACTGAAATGAATATTTTTTTTGAATTGCATTTGTGCAGCTGGTGCTGGTTTGCGTGGCACAAGATAGACTGTGATGATTCGCCAATTTAGGCTTCTCAAGTACAACAGGTTGCAGTAACACTACTAAATGGAAACCACCTTCTTAATATTCTCCAAAGGACGCCGCTGATTATGAAAATTTGGTAGCTAAAATTTTTAACATTGAGTCAAGGGCATTTCTATCTAACTTCAATTCTAACTTTAATATTGGGCTGCCGCACAAATGTATCGTTAAAGTCACAAAGAATAGATTCATTTTTAGTTTTTTCTAAATATATAAGGTAAGGACCACAATGGTATTCAGCCTTCTTTTGGAAGTGTGTAATAAAAAAGTTTTTGTTAATCTTAAGAAAGGAATTGATAAAATTCCACATTTTCACTAACAACCTCAGTTGACAATAGTGTTTTCTTAGAAATTTTATTACTATATTAAGGGGTATTCAAATATGTAGTTAATCAAAACTTATTAGAGAAAACACACAGTCGATGTCGTTAAGGGAAATATTATTAAATGGCTTAAAAATAAATGATAAATCAATTTTTCTTTGCAAATCTTTGTTAGATTGACACAACAATTAAGTCCAAATATCGCTAAAGAAGAAAATTAAAAAAGAAAGCATTAAAATTATAGTTTAAATTATGACTACTTAAGTAAATAATTATCAATAATATAAGGAATTTAAAAGAAAATAAAAATTGGTTTGAGCTGGGGTAAAGTTTTAATCAAAACTGTTGACTAAAATCTCACGCTTACCTTAAAGCAATGACTTTATAAAATTGCAATGTTTTGCATAGAAGACAAATTTTAATTTACTTTTTAATTTTTTTGAAGTTACATATGTATCAAACATATATGAAAAAACGATTGAAGTAGTTTGGTATATAAAATAAAAAATTTTGTAAAACTCGTTTTTAATGTCTATTACATATATAATTAAAAAACATAAACGTTATATTTAAAATAATCATAATAATAATTTATTCTTCTTCAAATTTATAATGCAAAAAAGACATTTAATTAAATCTGAAACGAAACAAAATACTTAAATAAAACAATAATAAAAATGACTTGATGTGAATACAATAATGGAAATATATTAACAGTTTCTTAATTGTTTTAAACATGTTTAAATCATAAGCAAGCGGTTCACTAACCGACACCTAACTAAGATTATTAACTGTTTGTTAGTGTGAAATATCCTTAGGCTGGAACATTAAACCCTCAAACTGTTTTACCTACAAGGAATCAACATTTTTTAACAATTTTTATATTTCTATTTGGGTTACTAAGTGGCCAATTTAGATTTTAAATATTACTGTATATTTTTTCAAAATTTTTGTTTACAAACACTTATTGTTTTTGTGACATTTGAATATTAAAATTGATATTTTTTTTATAACTAAAATATTTTTTGTCTATGGTATTTATATACATATGTATGTATGTAAATGTATATAAAATTGTTATTCTCCCCCTCTTAACTTAATATTCTGCCAATATAAAATTCATTATTTAGGTGTATGTGTGTAGCAACACATTCCCACATAGCATTTGGAAGATTGTTTTGTGATTAATCACCTAACTGAGTCTTCCTCGAGTACTTTTGGTGATCAAAAACTGATTAATCACTTGCGCGCTTAAAAA
>NDXZ01000746.1:4931-15951 GCA_003055125.1 Paykullia maculata
GGATTTTATTAAAAAAAAAAAAACAATTTTTTTTAGTTTATTCACAAAATGTTTCCCCAAACTTTGTATTTGCAAAAGGGTAGTTTTTATAAACGATTTTGACCAAAAAATATATCATTTGAATGATATTTGCCTACATGATATGTATTTTTGTTAACGGTTCGCTATTTAGGGTACTTTTTAACGCATTTTGGGAGATGATACACGGCTTAATTTCTTTGCAAACAGTTGGAAACATCGAAAAAGAGTTTAATAACTTAACCCAAATCGTCTGTTCGATTATTCGAAGAGTAAATTTCATGCGTTTTTAAATGTTTTTTTTCTTTTTTTTTAATTTAAACTTTTTTAATTTTAATTTAAATTTTTTTATAAAATTAGATATTGTAGGGGGTTAGCTTTTTATGTTAACCTAAAAGTTCTTAAATTTAATTAAAGAAAAATGCATGTTAAAAATGTTTTTCTAGAAAAATTTTATTTTAAACAAAAATAATTTTAAAAAAGGGGCAAAGTAGGAGTTTTACTGTAAAAAGGCATTTAAAAAACGACTAAAAAATAAATTAATTTTATTCAAAATTTATTTATAGTTTCTATTTTGGTTTAAAGTTCCATATATTTTTAAAATTGTAATATATGTATTATTAATAATTTTATAGATCAATAAGTTCAACAAATAATAAATATGACAATTTTGTTAAAAATTTTGAGAAAATCTTTTTTAGGAGATAATTGCGTCATTTAACCATTTTAATGGAAATTTTTTCGATGGACCATTTTTAGGAATTACATAAAGTTTTTGGTCTACACTAAGGCGAGTCCGAAAGATAAATCAATTTCTATAAAATAATAATTTGATTTGAAGACTATTTTTAAAAATTTTATTTAATTTAATTTTTTTTTTTTTTTTTTTTTGAAAACGAAAACCAAGTTGAAAGTATTTGTATAAGCTAAAATTTGGGTTTTTAAATTAAATTTTTGTTAAAAACAATGTTAATTAATTGAAGCAAATAATAAGTTTGAAGGACCATATTTTTTAACAAAATTGTTTTAATGAAAAAAATGCTGGATTATTTAAAATTATATTTAAAGTATACATTTTTTTAAAAATTATTTAAAATTTTTGGTTTGGAAGAAAAATTTTTATCGAAAGGATATATTGATGAAATAAAACAGGATTCAAAGGACCAGTGTTTTAATTTTAATCTGTTGTGTTTGCATATACATATTTTAGACATTTTTTAAGTAAACGAGAAGGACAGTTTATATTTAAAAAAAAAATTAAGATTCGAAAAAATAATTGTATAAATTTTGAATCCTTATTCAAATAAGAAATAAATGGGTCAGTTTGTTTAAAGGTTTTCAGTACAAAAAAGTATCAGTTTTTTTGATATTTAAAATTTAAAAGATTCATATACAAACTTTTAAAGGTTTTTTAAAAATAAAATTAAAAATAATCCTTAAAAGTATATTTTATTAAAAAAAAATCGTAACAAAAATTGGAGCAAAAATGGCTGCTCTCTTAAAACATATTTTAAACATTTACGCTTTTATAAGTTTGTTTTTTATTTTTTCTATTTTTTTATTATAAATTTATTTCTTTTATATTCATAAAAAAAATAAACAAAAAAGAATTTAACTCTCACAGAATCATTAAAACAAATTTTCCATACATAAAGAAAAATAATAATAATTTAGAAATGAAAATATAATGAAAAAAATAAATAAAAAACAAATTATGCATTTATTAGGTGATTTAACCACCATAGAGTTCATTATTTGCAAAATAATACTTAAACATAAAAACATAAAAATTTAAAATAATAAAACATTTAGAATTTAAACGAAAAAAAAATCATTCATGCTGTAAATTATTTAACATACAAACAAAACAAAATAATAAAAACCTTAAAAAGTTTTAAAAAATCTATACAATTGTAAAATATTAAATTGATTAGCAATCCGTATACAAAATATTAATTATAATTAAAAATAAAAAAATAATATGAAATATTAGAAATTTATAAAAAAATAAGTAATAAAAACAAATCATAGTTTATAATTTAAAAAAAAAAATTAAAATAAAACAAAAAAAAACGAATGAATGTTCAAATAAATGCGTGTGTGTTTGTAAAAAAATATATAGAAATTAATTAATATAAAAATTATATATGAATAATTAATATAGCATACTTATTAGGTAAAAATAAAACGACAACAGCAACAACAAAAACAGCAGTTAAGATCAGTTTAGAAAAAAAAACAACAACAACACTCGTAATTATTATTAGTTTTTTTTTCACAAACTTACAATTATTTTTTCTACATTTCCAAAAGAGAAAACAGAAAAAAAAACAACAACAAGTTTAAAAAAAACAACTTTCATAAATTAAACGAAAGTTTTATGAACATTTACTGAAAGTAATAACAATTTACGAAATATTCATTAAAGAAAAAAATTGAAAAAAATGTAAAACTTTACATTTAGTTGTAGTCGTTAATAATTCTATTGATTAAACAAAATATGAATAATAAATAATAAAAAGCAAAGATATTTATTAGCAACACAACAAAAACAAAATCCCCTCAAACAAAAGGAACGAGAAAATTAAATTAAAACAAAAATTTCCATTATTTTTTTTGATTGAATTACAAAGTTTTTACAAATTTGGTATTTAAAACAGTTAATTCGCCCCAGATGAGGTTAAAAAAATATTCAAATTAAAACTGTTCTTTTAAAATTTAAATTAAAAAAAAGCCTCTTGAAAGTTTTTGCTAAAAAATTTTAATACATTTAAGACTTTCTTTTTTTACTTAAAACTCGATGGTTTTTTTACTCTAAGTCAAAAGCTTATTTTTTTAAAATGATTTAAAAAAGCTTTCACTTTGTGATCTTTTAAGCAAAAAGCTTGTTTGAAATTCTTTCACTTGATAAATATAAATCGCCAAAATCGTTAAAAAAAATTAAAAACATTTTCTAAGATCATTACAATTCAAAATACTAACGCCCATGTTCTGCTACTCTAGCTAGCGATTTGGAATTACATGCAATTTGTACTGCATGCTCCATAGTTTACACGTGTTTATATTTTGAATAAATTGTTTGTAGCCTAATAAAAGAGCATCATTCAATTGAATTTTTAAAAATTTTATGCGAAAATTGATTGTCTGAACATGGACTTAAAAGTTAACTACTTTACAATAATTGGGTTTGTTATATTTTTCAATCGATTTTGCTTTAAAGCAAATGTTTATAAGCCACGAAGTCTTCTAGTTTGTTGCAAACCGTACCGACCTTGCAAGTCGAGCAAAAATATAACATTTGCAAGAGTACGAATATATGAAACTAAAATTTGCTTTACTTAACTTACGTAGCGGTCGTCATTTAAGTTAATTTTAAATTTAAATCATTTAATTTTAATTAAATCGGTGCAAAGAAATTTTTGTCAAATAGTAAAAATGTTTTGTTCGAAATTTTGATTAAAAACACTGGGTTGTTTCCACTGTAGCTTTAAATGACGGCGTTGTTTCTTTAATATTGCCTGCGTCTAATTACTCTTAGAGCAAACAAACACTGTAATTTTTGTAACCTTCATTTTAGTTTAATGTCGAATAACAGTTACATTTGCAAAACAAATTTCAAAGCCTGTTTTCATGATGACTTTTGTAGCTGCATCAGTAGTCATGATTTGCATAAATGCTTGCGAGTGGAAAAAGAGAATAAAGAGAGTTAATTGTTAAAAATTGAAATGTTTTCTGTCTCTATCGAGTTGCCTACTTGGCATATTTTTTTACTAAAAAAAATAATACATACATACCTACATATTTTTAAATACAAATGAAAAATTTTGAAACATAAAAAGAAAATTCTAATTGAAATTTAAGAATTACAAATAAAAACTGTGTTGTTCAAACACTTTGTTAAATGTTTTAAAAGAAATTTGTATAAACATTTAATTTATTTTGTTTTAGTATACATAATTTTATTTTATTTTCAAAATTAACACTTGAAGTTTTTTTTCTTAAGAAAGCGCAACATTTATTAATTAAATAGATATAAACCAAATTACACACACCCAAACAGTATTGAATATTATAAACAAAATAAAAACGAAAAAACTTACTTGAAACCTTAAAAACGTAAAAAAATATTAGACAAAAAACACCCGCTAAAAATATACTAAAAACCAATATTTATTTACAAAAATAACAAGAAAAAAAACATTAAAAGAAACTTATAAAAAATATTATTAACGAAAAAATATACATTTTAATTTGATATTAATTTTTAATTAAAATTTTTTACCAAAAGCGAAAACATAATTTTAATTTTTTTCTACCTATGAATAAAAAAAAAAATAAAATTAAAATTAAAACAACGTAATTAAAAACAAACAAACAAAAGAAAAATACAAAAAACCATGTTATACAACTTTAAGCCATTTATTTATTAAGTAAAAAATAAAATAAAAACAAAAAAAAACTTAAAAAAATATACCTATATTTAAACCAAAACATAACTTCATCTTAACAACAACAACAAAAAAAAAAACAAAATTATAATAATAAATTATTATAAACATATTTCATTTAACTTTAAGTTAATATTTCATAATTATTATTGAATAAAACAACAAAACCAAAAAAGAAAACAAAAAAAAAAAGAAATAATAATAATGATTATATGAGGAAAAAATAAGCAAGAAAACAAACAACAACAAAAAAACTTAATAAAAAATTTATGATATAATCAACCAAAAAAAAACGAGGAGAATTTTTATTGATTTACGTTTCAAAACTGTTGGAATTAGGGTGTCCCTAAAATTATGCAGGACTGAGTTTTTGAAATTAAAACAAGAGTGCATGATTTTGCATGCACAAATGCACTTTTTTATATAATGTTCCTTTACCATATTTCATAAATATGGGCTCCTCTCCCGATGTGTAGTTTAAACAAAAAGGGATTTTTTGAAATTCGAATATTTAGGAGGGTAAAAAATTGTGAAATAGGGAAACTAAACAAACTACAAACAAAATTTAAAATTTTATTGTACCTCAAAAGGTATCTGGTACTTTTTTGAAATTCGATATTCTTAGGGGTAAAAACAGATAAAAAATATATTTTGGTTGCCTTTTGGGGCCCCTTGTAACTACTAAACCAATAAATATAAAAATATAAATTAATAGGTCGAAATTCAGTGGCAACTACAATTTCACAGATGGCATTATTTTTTAATTTGACAAGTGAAATTGACGGCTGCTAGTTGCCAGTTGCTTTCTGTAGGTATATTTTTGGCAACTGTCAACGCAACTGATGTTCAATTGCCATCCATTGCATTTGTCTCTTCTGGAAAAAATATAAATGGGAAAATGCGTTTAACAGTAAATTCGAAATAAACTTGAAACGGCTGTTGTATAAAAGAGTGCAATTTAAATATCATAATAACAAATAACGGGATAGAAAAGGGAAAATTTTCGGGTAAACAGGTTGGTACTTTTTAAATCATATTTTGATTCTTCTGCAAATAAGAATAGATAAGAAATTAAAAAAAGAAATAAAAGTTTTATTTAATAATTTTAAACTTAAAATTTACCCTCTTTAGTCCAAAGCAATAAATGGTACTTTTTATAATCCATATTAATAAATTTGGGGACTACTAATGAAAATAGAAAACAATATCTGTGGACAAAATGGTCTTTTTTTTTTCTGGCGCTTTTTTATATTTTTTTAACTTTTGAATTTAAAAATATGAAATTGGGGACTGACTCCTGAACCTAATTGAGATAGAAAATCATACAAAAGGCAAATTGGTACTTTTTTAATTTGTTATGGTACTTTTTTCAAGTCTTTTTTTCCACTTTATAAATCTTAAAAAAAAAGTTAAATTAGGGACAAATTATCCATATAAGATAAAAAATTTATTATATAAGATGACAAAATGGCATTTTTATGTTTTTAGGCAAACTTCTCTATTACAAATATAAAAAGAAATAATTTACAAAATTAAAGTTAAAAATTTTCTAGTTTTTAAATAATTCTTTTGTTTAAATAACTTTTAATTATCGAATAGCATTTCTTTCTCTCTCTTTTTCTCCGCATGTCTTTAGGTCTTTTGATGCATCCCTCAAGCCAGCAGCCAAACAGTTTAAATAGTTTGGGACAAGCAGCCGCAACAAATCTAATGCGTTCCGCACGCGCCGGTGGTATTGCGCCGGGACCGCAAAACTTCGATCAAAACAGCATTATGATGAAATCTCTATATGAACAACAGCAAAAGCAACAACAGTTACTGGCCGCTCAACAATCCCTGCAGGGTTTACTATCGCCCGGCGCGAATAGCAGTTGTAGCAGTAGCACACAACACTCGAACAGTGTAAGTAGTAATAATTATCCCTTGGCCATGGATTGTGATCCACCTTTGGCCTCGCAACAAATGCCTCCGCCCCAAGTGCTACCGCTGCAGCTGCATTCGTTGCAGGGAAGCGGAGCGGCCTCCCAACAATTGCCCACAAAACCGCCACAACTGCGCTTTGATGCTAAACCGCAGCCTCTACAACTACATGCAAATATGCGTTTCGAGGTTAATCCCTCTACGTTACAGGGAGGCGGAGTATCCTCCACGACGTCGGGTAGTACGGGTTCCTTAAATTCCTCACGCATACGTCAGAATTCCGGCAGTGGAGGTTTTAATCCCCTGCAAACAAAACATCAAACAGCTTCAGCGTCGTCAGGTGGTGGTGCTAGTGGTATGACACATCATCACAATTATGCACCTGCTTCGCTGCCTTTAGATTTGGTTAATCATCCGTTATCAGCGGCGGCCTCGCATCTAATGATGACCGATTCAAGTGTTATAACTGCCTCTACAGCTGGCTCTTCTGCCGGACCTGCCTCGTTTTCATCTTGGCCCTCAGTGGCGCCGCCCAATCATGTCTTTGGTATGCCACCACCACCGCCTTCCTCACACATGCTGGCCGCCGTAAGCATGGACGCTTCCCCTCATTTACAACAACAACATTTAATGCAGCAACAACAACAACATCAATTACAACATTCGCAAAGGCGGGCAGGGGGCGGCGGTGGTACTAGTGATCGCTTGCCGCCTGGCTCCTCTAACAACAGTTCGAATTCATCTAGCGCCGGTAATAACAGTGGTACTGGCAGTGGAGATGCCTCTTCGCCTATGGTTGGCGTTTGTGTTCAACAAAGTCCTGTAGTTATACATTAGGTGTTCCTTGTTTTGTTTTTCTCTCTTTCTCTCACTCTCTTCAAAAAAAAAAAAGAAACGCTCCTCAAACTCTTTTGCTTGTTTACCCTCTTTATTTAAAGAGTTTGTTTTCTCTTATCAGAGAATATACATACATACATAATACGTTATCAGCTCTGCTACTGCTCTACTTTTTTTTTAAATATTTTATTTTTTAGTTATAAAAATATATATATATATTTTTAAATTTTAACCTAAAGTAAAAAACAAGCAAAAAATATATGTATTAATACATATTTGTATTTAATTATTTAACAAAAAATATATTTTAATTTGATTTTTATTTTTTTCATAAATAATATAACCATATTGTTGATAAAAGAACAAAAAGAAACAAATTATTATTAATAATATTATATATTTAAAATGCATACATATGTTATATTATAACATAAAAAACTAATTAATAGTTATTATTAAAAAAAAAAAGAAAAAACATTTATATTTTAATATTTAATACTTTGTTGGTGAAAAAAGCTGCTCAAATTCAAATTCTGTAATAGAAATACAAATCTCCACAACAATATAACAACAAATTTGTCTAAAAGAGAAACATAAAAAGGAAAGTTAAAATTTAAAAAAAAATTTACCCATTAAAAGTCAATTTTTTTTATTTCCAAATTATAATTAAGCAAACTTTTTTATTTATTTTTTTTTCCTTATTTTCTAGATTCCAAGACCACTTTAAGCCATTAGAAGAAGAAACACATTAAACTTAAATAAATTACTTTTTATTTTTTTGCATTAAATTCAAATGAGCAAAACTATATTCGAAAAAGTCATTGACGATTTGTTCTGGTTATATCACATACTCACATATCGCACACCCAGTTCAAAAGTGTCTCAACTTAAAATTTTTAATTTCTCAGAAATCGAAATAAACTGTTTTTGACGTAAATAAAAATAGTGAAAAACAAAAACGTTGGACCATTGAAATCGAATTAAAACTATTTAGCACTTAGCGTAGGGATCTAGTACCATAATATTTTCTGACACAACTAAAATGAATTGCAACTTTGTACCAATTGACATATAAAAAAAGATATAACTGTTTTTTTTTTTAGCAATAGTTAACAACAAAAAAATACACTGATATTTTTCTTATAGATAAACAAGTGTACAAGTTTAAGCATATAAACTCGAACAATTAAAATTTTGAGTTGTGTCACTTTTGAACTGGGTGTGCAATATGTCCTTTTAGATTAGGTAAAACAAGCAGCCGTTGGATCGGTCCATTTGTTGTATCTATGAGAAAGAGACAATAGAAAAGAAGAAATATTGTAGAAATGCTAGAGGAAGAAGAAGACGATAAAGAAAAGTTAAGTTATCTGGTCAGTTATATTAATAATCTGGTCCCGATCAGTAAATCAACCAATATTTCTAATAAAGGTTGAGATGTAAGAAATAAATAATAATATTGTCGTTACCTTTAAAAGGTTATGTGGAGATGTCTGTGGATTTCAAAGTATCCCGCCTCGATGGCCATGATTGTTATCCTTGTTGCAGCGCATTTAGCATCATTAGATCACCTGGCCTAAGCAAGTTCGCGAATATAGGCGTCAACAGGAAATTTGCAAACAAAAAGCTGATGCCAACGTTCCCGTTGCCAATTGTCTGCATTTGTTTCATGTCTTCGCTCCAGTACGAACTTGAAGCTCGACAATTTCAATGTTCAAGATTCTTGTTGAAGAATATTATAAAAAAAAAGTATTTTCAATTTGAAAAAAAAATTTCCCTTTTTGTTCAGAAACCTTTGTCTTCTATAGGTTTAATACTCTTCCTTTCATTAAGTCCCTTTAAGCTCCTAAGGAGTCCAATATTTGTAGCCAAGTTGCATCTTAAAACATGAAACAGCTTCTCGTGAAAATAACTGTCTAACAATTTGATTCGCTGGTTCTGGATACCCAGGAAACGACAACCAATGCTTACACAGTCAACAGAAGTCTTTATCACCTTTAACCCGACTACTGGTCAGATAGCTCAAAGAACAGTGTCCTGTAAAGGTTTCCATTGTGTCTTAGGCTTTTTCCAGTCATGTCTAAGATAAATGCAGTTAGTACCTGCCCTGTTTAACCTGAAACATACAATACAGCACTGTCTATTTCGCCAGGAATGTTTGGCCTTGTCTAAGATCCATTTTTCAATCACTTGATGGTTAATCAATGGTTTTAGCGATTTTTCACAAAACGTCTTCCATCCATTGCCAAACATTTTCTTCTATGCTTGATGGCCATGCCATTTCATTGGCGATGATATTGCAATGGCCAATACTACTTAGCGTGAATAATAAAGCAAACATTTCCGGGCCTCTTTATAAGCAAGAATCTCCAACAGGAACACACCATAAAAGACAATCGCATGTCCTTCCCCACTAAATAGATACCGGATTTATTATCCTTATCCATTTTTTAACCGCTAATGAAAACTGCAACCTTCTCCTACAGCCTGTAATATCCTTCCCCTTAATATGGCATGTGCAAAAATTATATTAAGGGTTGTCCCGATGAAGTTAATATGGGTTTTTCGATTGATTAAAAAGTTGTATCTAAACATTGATTTCGTTTTTCTTAATTTTTTTTTTAAATTGTTAGATGGGTAAATGTGTTTTATGTTTGTGATAGAAGCAAATTTTAAAGTTAAACCCGCCATATTCATAACAAATTTTAAAGTTTATTCTTGTATGAAAATTTCGTTCATTAAAACTTTAATAAACTTATAAATTGTTTATAAATGTGGGGATATAATTTTGGAAAATTCTTAAAGAAGAAATAAAAACAAATCTAATATTTATGTTTTTTTTTTATAGGAACCTGATACTTAAAAGTTGAATCCCCATATTTATGAACTTTTTATAAAGTTATCAAAGGTTTATTAAAATGTATTTAGTATGAAAAATCTGTTTTATAAACCTTTAATAAAGTTGTTAATTGTTTATAACAATGGGAGTAGGGTTATAAAGAACCTGTTAAAAGAGTTTGCTATTTTTTGGGGACAAATTTGTTGTTAAATTTATATAAAAATAGAATTTATAAAATGCTAGGTTTAGTAAAATATTGGATAAATTTCAAATGTTCACTTAATAAAAGGCATTAATTATCTATCTTTACTACATACATTGGATACATTTTGCTTTAATTATTCTATTTGTAATAACAATTTCATTTTTATTTAACGGTTTTTGATTCCGTCCATAGTTTTTTTTTTTCCTTTCTTTTAATACACAGAAACAGTACAATAACAAATATATTAATATAGAAGAGTAGTTACATTACTTTTGTATTTAATTTATTTAAGCGAGAAATGAAACTTTTTCTTTTAAAGCTAATGAATACGTGAATACTTTTTTTATGCAACAATATTTAGTTTTAAATTAAAAAACTGCTTAAAAACAACAACAACAGCTTTTTTCTAAACAAAACTGACAATTATTAGCAGCTTTAATTAATTTAAAAAAAAGAAAAACTGTTAATATAATAAACAACAAAAAAATATATTAAAAACATAATGAAAAAAAAATTAGGTTATAGTAAGTAAATCTTTAAAAAAAAATAATACTTTTTAATTAATTTTAAAAATAAAATTTAATTTTAAGTTTAACTTAAATTATAATATACATACATATATGACCCAATAGTTTTTATAAATACATTTACACAATAATTTACATACAATAAATATATATGACCTTATGTTTGGATAATTTAAACAAGACAACAAAAATATATACAACACAAAACCAACAATAGCAAAATTTATTT
>NDXZ01000747.1:0-10205 GCA_003055125.1 Paykullia maculata
TATGACAACCCACAGCCATCCCCCATAAAAGTCGTTTTCCTTTACTGAAATATTTTCTATATTTTAAAAGGTTTTATAAAAATAATAACATTTTATTAGAATTTTAAAGGTTTTTTTACGAACTTTAATTCCTTTTAAGACAATTATTTTAGTTTTATTCTGGCTAGTGTCGGCAAAAACTTACTTTTCAAAAATTATTATTCATTCATTGTCACAATAAAAAATTAAATTTCTAAGAAATTTAAAATGAACTTGAGAAAAAAACTAAAATTAATTGTCTTAAAATAATAACATATCAAATAATGGGAAAAAAATGTGACACGCCCACTTTTAAACCACTCAGGTTAGGCGAATTCTGTAATAAAAGTTTGTTTTTCCTTTTCATTTTACGACATAAATATGATAAAAAAAAAGTACTTGTCACTGCGGTTCTATGGCGTAATGAAGAAATGTTTCGCTTTAACTAAGCTGGTAATAAAGAGTGAAAAATATAATATTTCGAACGTAAATATTAAGTGTTCGTGAAATGCTTAGTTGGTGCACTATTCCCAGCCCTGTTCAATAACGATGAAGCCTTCAAAATGTGGTTGTCATATGTAAAGCTTCAAATCTTTTAATACATAATTGCCAAGGAAAATGGTTATAATGAAGTACATGTTTTTTTAATACCAAAAGTTTTTTTTTTTTTTAAATTTAAGATTTAACCAAATATAACACATTTAGTTACGAAAATTTTATAAAAGTTTAAAAAAAATTTGCAGAATATTTTTATTGTAGTTTTTTTTTTTAATAAGGAAATCAATCCATATTTTACTTCTTATTATATATTTTAATTATAATTTCTCTTTGTTCCAAAAATACATTTAATTTAATATATTCGGAAAATTTAATCATTTAAATGGGCAGCACTTGTTTTGTTTTATTGCCCATTAATAAAATTGACTCTTAAAAGGCGTTTAATTAAAACACTTAACGAGCCAAGTATTAACTAAATAATGTTAATAAAAAGATAAACACATTGTACATATGTTTTCCATATTTAAAATAATATACTACACAAATTTTAAAAAGAAAATTGAAAACAAAATTAAATTTACCTTGAAATAAACAGACAGCCATATGTAAAAGCATAAGGTTTTATTGTTTGTTGTCGTTAATTTTTGATATTTTGCTGAAGTAAATAAGAAAATGTTTTTAATTATCATGCCCTGTTATGATAAGAATACTAAATAAAATTTGCATAATTTTTAATAAAAAATTTAAATTTTTTGCAAACAACAGAAAAAAGAGCTTCCGTAGGCCTGACTTTGTCAAATTTTTTCTTTCTCTTAACTTTTCTGGTAAAAGTAAAAATATATTTGTTTTTTTTAACTAATTAAACACCTTAAAATAAAAAATAAAAGTTAAATATTTGAGATAATATTTAAACAAAAAAAGCAGATAAGCTGAAAAACCCACGACACGATTTTTTAAACTTTAATAAAATAAAAAAATAATAATAATTATGTATTCACTTCATTGTTTAATTGTATTCAATTTTGTTTGTTTATTTTATATAATTCTTTTTTTTAATTTCCTATTGGCGGAAGTTTGTTTGATTAATCAACAGCACCATCTGGTGTTTAATTTAAATAATCGAAATAAAAAGCTTTTTCAATACAATTCTCTTATGTGAAAAGCTTTCCTTTAGCTTTTTCTCTTAACAATTTTCTATATTATATTTTTTACAGTGTTAACAAAATGTAGTTAAACACATTAAAAAAATTTAAAAAAACTAGGGCTGTGTTGAGGAAAATACAAAATTAGCTTTAAAAAACTGCTACAAATAAAATATCACTAAAAGTAAGCTAAACCTAATAAAGTATTTGTAAAACTTAAACAAAATGTCGGCAGTTAAACGTTGGATTTATCGTCATGCCCACTCCTCGTCGTCCTCAAAAACACAGCGTGGCCGCAGCCAATCGTTAGATGTTCAATCTTTGGAACGCAGTGGCATCCGTATTATTATGCAAAGTGTAAATAACGTTTTAATTAAAAATGCATATATTTCTCCTCCTTTTTTGAACTTTTATTAAATATCTATTTTTATTTGCAGCGAGCAGCGGCGCATCAACAACAGCTGGCAGTACAAAGTAAGTTTCTTATTATCGAAATTTGTATCAACTTAAATTATTTTATATTTTAAATATGCAAGTACCAAGTCTTAATAAATCTTCATTCTTGTTTTTAAAATTTTTTTTTTTTTTCTAAACATAAATATATATATATTTTTTAATTACAGCGCAAAACTACCAAAAAAAAAAGTATAATAATTTTAAATTATGTTATAAATTTTATCAAATTAAAAATGTTTAACAAAGAAATTTCCAAAAAAAATTTGTATTTAATATTTATTTCAGCATATGTCAATTTTGTTTTATATTTAATACTAGCGTTGCCAAATTACCCCTAGCTATTTTAAAAAAATATCACTTTATTAGCTCCTTCTGATTTCTCTATTTATAGCTAAATTATCGAAAGCAATGAAGCTTCAACTGCATTGCCGGTTGCCAAAAAAAAAATAACAAATTACCACAGATGGCGACTCATAGCTGTCAATTTTATTTGCCAAGTAAAGTTGTAGCTGCCAGATGGCAACACAACATAAGCTGTAGTGCTGGTCATAATCAACATATTAGCGTTTTCAACTTTTTTTTTCAAACTGTCATACTTATAACTTGAATCTAAATTTTTGACAAAACATTTTAAGTCTAAGTGAAAAAATGTTAACATTTTTTAATAAATAAATTAAGACTAACAGACAAACCTAAACAAGAGCGGCAAGCGTTTTTTAGCTGTCAAAAATCCTCATGCCCATACATTTGTATGAAGCAAACCGAAATACCGCGGCGGTAACGATAATCCAATTTTGACAAGGCGTTTAGAAGTGAAGTTGGCTGCAATAAACAAGGAAACAAATAAAATTGTCAGAAAATTAATATTTAAATTTCAAAAAATTGAAAGTGAAAGTTTAAAAAAAGTAAAACTAAATTTAAATTGAAAAATATTTTATTTTATTTGTTTACTGTTTATTATAAAAAAAACAAATTGTCAAAAAACCACAGGGTTGTTAAACGTTTTTTAATCCTGTTTTTATTCTTGACATAGCGTTGTCGCTTTTGTTTAGGTATGTCCATTTAGCGTTAGCGCGAGGCGGAATAAAACTCAACGCTTGACGCCCTTGTTTAGGTTTGTCTGTAAGACTTTGCTTACACGTAACACGGCGTAAAATCAACAAGTTCTTGTTATTTTCTTGCTTTCCGTGAAAATTTGCCTTAAGATGTTTTGTCAAAAGACCAGAGAAATAATTTGTTGATCATTTTCTAAGGTACCTCCAAATTTCAAAAAACCTCGCCAAAAAGCATTAAAAATTGTTTTCGCCACTAAAGTTTTTAAAGCTTTATATGTATTAATGTTAATTATACGTACAAGGAAGAGTAATAATGTTTGTAAACTCAAAAACAAATTAAAATCTCAATCAAAATCTTTTTTAAAACTAACGGCCATATGTATAATGAAAAATTGGCTTGAAGTTAGCACAGAGTTAAATTTTTAATACAATTATAAACTGTAGATAGCAAAGTGCCTAACTCTTGCCAAATTTTTGCCAACTTGCCAACAGCTGTTCAGTATTATGGAGGAAAAAATCGATATGAAAAAACCAGGGATGATTTAAGCTAAAATCAAAGAAAATTTTTTGCTAAAATGCTGCCCATTTTTTTGCATTATAATAAGGCTTCGCTAATTTTCAGAGTTGATTTTTTAAAATTTAGCAGCCGATAAAAGTTTATTATACATAAACATTTTGTCAAAGAACTTCGAACGTAAAACGGCATTCTATTTGGCAGCTCGTAATATGTAATGTATAAGCTGTGGCTAAATTTTCATTATACATATGGGTGTTAATATCTATTTGCAAAAAGATTGAATTTAAGTTTTTTATTTATTTAGTATTTTATAACGATTTTACGAGTGTTCGCAAATACGAATAATTCTCTTATATATGATGTTCCATTTGCAATCTCAAAAATTATATTCTCAAGCACGAAATTAGTTTTAACCAAATATTAGAAACATTTTGTCACCTTAAATCTAAAAGGGCGCATTTTACATTTAGAAAAACTTAAAAACTCGTCTTATTTTTCCTAACGTAAGATACGCCTTTTTTGATAATAGATAAATGTTATTTATATTTTTTAATTTAATTTAATTAAAAAAATTAGTATTTTTAATTGGTTTTTTTTTTAAATATTGATTACAATTTTTTGTCGTGGCAGCACTGATGACTGTTTTACATACTTCTCTTTTTGTATGTGTTTATGTGTCTCCCAAAATCTATGCTGCCAGTTTTAAGGATTTATTTAGAAAAAATTATTAATTAATTATTAATTTCACACATATTATAATTTTAACGGACGTATACGAACTTCATTTCCGAAAACATTTTATTTTAACAAATATTCTAAGCAATAGTAAATGTGTTTATTATCTTAATAAGAAATGCCTACGTTGAAGAAATATTTTTAACACAAAATCAACTAAACCATGACAAATAATTGCATGCAAAGCTCTTCTTAGTGAGAACATAAATAATATTTGCTAACAATGTTTAGAGCGCACCATTTAAATGGTAAGATTGATTTTAAGTTTAGTTTTATTTTTTTTTAAATTTTATTGCTATTACAAAACAGGGAAAGTAACAACAAATATCTGGCAGCGCTGCTAAAAATGATGCCGTTTAAAAGCCAGTCATACCGTTTGCTTACATTTATTACAATTATTAATAGCTGTTTAATGCTTTACAAAATATTTAAATTTTAATTGGTTTTGACCGTTTCTTTATTTATTTATTTTTTATAAATGTTTATACAAGCAACAACAAAAAAAACATTTGTTAAAGAAAAGTTGAAAAATGAACATTTTTACTAAATAATTGAAATCTTCAATGTCTCCTGTTTTAAATTTTAATTATAAAGCGTTTAAGAAAAAATCAGATTTTAAGGTAATTCTTCATTAGAATTTAATTGATTGAATTGATTTTAAACTAGTTTCTTAATATAAATAATAATATGTAATAACGTTTGGCCTATATGATGCAAATTTTAGTGCCGTAGAAAGCCAAACAATAGAATAAGTAGTAAACGATCAAGATTAAAATAATCAAACTCATTTTAGAAATTTTCTAAAATAAAACCATTTACATACTTTCAAAGCCCGCTTTTGCTTTAAATCTTGAACTTTGCTCGTGCTGTTATCGAAAGAAAAAATCTACTTTGTGACATCATTATCAAGTTTTTACATAATTTTAGGTTTAATTTTTTGACAATGTAACCGTATAATCGTTTTAATTGCGTCAATGTTTGGTATTTTTATTATTTTTTTTTTTATTTTTATTGAAATCTACCCGAAATACATAAATATGTATGTATGTATATCGATGCTCAAAGGTTGACTGACAAGTCCTTGCTGTGTAAAAACGATGGTAAACATTATTAGGATAAAAGAGAAATCGTTATTTAATTTACGAACAATATCTAAGAACTATAGGATTTTTAGATAATTTTAAAATATGTATGTATGTCGAAAACATTGTCAAAATTGTGTCTAGATAAGGAATTTTTAAAAATTAAGCAACAATTCTGATGTTTTAATCGGTGTTCAATTACATACATATGTATGTATGTATGTACTTATGTTTTTTTTTAATGTTTGGCAACACTTGCTTATCATGTTTTAACTGCAATTGTACTTTTTCTAATGTGATTGCTTAGGTTTTATATCTTGTTTTATTTCCAAGATTTTCAACACATTCCTCGTTAAAATTTTAATAAAAGCAATAAAAATATTATTTATAACACAGCGTGGCGCTAATGTGTATAGAAACAAAATGTTAACAATAAAACAGCTGAGTGGGCTGTCAGCAGCAATAAACATGATTATTTAATTTTATGTTTAATATTAATGTTAACAATGTAGACAGAAAAAAAATCGTACGTTATTTTGCTCGTAAACAATGAAAAAATCATTTCATAGAAAAAGCTTTTATTGAAATTAAAAAAAAAATACAAAACTAAAACAAGACAAACAATTAAACGTGACAGTCAATGTAATTTTTCTAATGTACAAATTTATTTGTTTTTTTTTTTGTTTTTGTTTTTTTACAGTGGTAAACAGAAGCAAAACAAGTATTTTGAAATTATTTCGCTTAGTTTGTAGCTATTTTGTAAATTTCTAATTTGTTTATGTTTTATTCTTAAATTCAAAATAAATACAACATTTTGCCTACGTGTGGTGAATAATAAGTTGTTGGCAAAAGTAGTTTATTTACAGCGGTATTAATGCATAACATTAAAAATATTTTCAATTCTAAATAAGTTGCTAAAGGTGTTTTTTAAATGAAAGGGAAATATCTTTTGGATCGATTGTTTATAGTAAAAAAAAAACTTCAATTTCGTTCTCATCTAATATAAACTACAACTTTACTGTTACCAAATGTTACCAGCTGTTAGTTTTTTGTCATCAGCTGTAATACACTTTGTTGCAACTGAACAAATAACAACATTAAAAAAAATAGATTTTGGCTTTTGTAAAATATTTCATTAATTTTCATTAATGTAATACATTTATTATTCATAAAAAATCACAATAAATCACTTTAAACTTAAGTTTTTAGTGTTTTCTACTAAGTGTTAGGAAATTGTTTTTATTTTACACATCTGGCAGCTTTGCTTAGAGAGTGGATAGAAGTAAAAACTACTACCATATTTACTTCGTTAGTAAGGTTGCCAGAAGTATGTACTTAGCAGAGTTTCCAGTTTTTTTCACCTCCCCAAAGTTCCTTAAGAAGCAAAAATATGTATACATTTATTTATTTTAATAAATAAACTTTTAAAACTAATTTTATTTGTACTTTGAGTTATAAATATGTATGTAATACATATATACATACAGAAAAACATTTAAAACATACAAGAATAAAACAATTATGTATCAAATTATAACAATTTATAACAAAATATTTTCCCCAAAAATCCCCAGCGATAAAAGCGTTTTTCCCCATGAAAATCCCCTGGGTATTTTCACAAAATTTCAATCCCCAATCACAATAAAAAATCCCCTATTTGGGGACAAATCCCTAATACTGAGAACACTGGTACTAAATACATCCTCATGTGTCTTAGTTACGAATGAGTAATTTATTACATAGACGTTACCATTTAGAAAAATATTCATCAATTGACGCTACGCTACAACTGCATGGCTGCAATTTTTATTGGTTAAGTAATTTGCCAAACTAAAATTGAGATTTTTTTCTCGTAGGTCATTAGAATTTTAACGTGGGCGGCTATTTTACTGCAACTCTGTGGTTCGTGCCTTTTTAAGTATTATTTTCTACAATAACAAAAATTTTTTTTTGTGTCTACACTAATGGCCAAACAAATAAGTTATTCAAGCCAATTTTCTCTTAATTTACGAAAAAAATACATATATGTTAGTATATTTTTAAAAACGAAAGTAAACATTTCTTTAATTGTTTTCGTGACATACCAAAAACGTCCAATAATTTTTAATTTTTTTTTCCACATTTTTAATATGTTGTAGTAAAGTAGAAAAAGAACGAAACCAAAGTTAACAGTGAATCAACAACTGATGTCGGAAAAAAGTGTATTTTTTTAATTTATTCTGGCTCAAGTCCATTTTTAAATTTCTTCATTATAAAGAAATAATTATTTTTTGTGATAATTAAAAAAAAAATTTTTTTTGATTATGACCCAATTTGTGGGACTTAATTTTATGACGATAAGTGTATAGTATAAGCAAAAAAGAAAAAAGAACAAGTAAACAAACTAATAAATTTTTGTTAAAATTATTTAAGAATTTCAAAATAAATCAAAATTTTGGTAAAATGAAGTGTAAGAAAGCGGCACGTACAGTGGGATATAATTTGAAATTTGTAAATATATCGAGTCTATTTTTCTAAAATTTACATAATATTTAATTCTTATAATAATAAATATTTTTAAATAAAAATTTTTAAGAAATTCTATGAATTAATCGAAATAAAAATAATTTAAAAAAATATGTATAAAATGTGTTTCTTAAAGAACGTACCTATAACAGTTTTTTTACTGAAAAATTGTGTTGTAAAAAATATGTTTATTACAGAAAAAATTATTTGAGTATTGTGAAGACAATTTTATGTGTAAAAGTTTTTATTGCAAAAATATTTAAATGTGACAGTTTTTTTTTAGGGAAAATTATTTATTTACTTTATTTTGTTTATTTTTAATTTTAATACATAAAAGTTTTTTATTAAAAAAAATTATGTATAACAGTTTCTATTTTTGTTTATTTTTTTATTCTTATGATTTTTGTCACCCTTTTTTTCTTTTACATTATAAAACTGCAATTTAAAAAAAACATATAACCTTATTCAACAATGTTTTTGCTGTTTTCACAACAGTTTTTTCTCCTTCTAACCTTGAGTTGACCTTGAAATACAAATATTACGCATTGACAAAATAAAAAAACACTCATTTTATATTTTAATATTCAGTTAACCCAAATTGACCAGACGTACCCACATATGTATAAGGTATTGCAAAATTAATTGAACATTAAATATAGGAACGATAGCTCTGCAAAAGTTTAATCAAAACACATTCCTGCGAGTCGTAAATACATTTTTTTGTTACAGTAAAAAGTTATAGCGTTAAAGAGTTGTTTGCTTTAAAGTTCCAAAAGGATTTCTAAACTTAAGATCGTTTGTTGTCTATTTACCTTTAACGTTTTTTATATAACAATATATAAAATAAATTTTAATTAACCAATTTGTTAAAAAACATCAAAAGACTTTGTTAACGATACAAATTTAATTTACACATACCTACAATGTATCCATGTGTTTTACTTCAAATTACCTATTGTTGTATGCTGCTATACAATATTTATTTTCAAACTAAAATTTAAAGCATTCCCGGTCAATTCGGATTAATAATATATACACAACAACGAAAACAGCAACACATCAAAAATACCATAAAAATGCACTCCCTTGGTTTTTGTTTTCTTAATGCACACAGAGCCAGTGCTGCCAGAAATTTTTGTACAAAAACATTACTTGACAATAAAATCCATAAATAAAATGTAGTTTCTGTAAATTTTAACTAAAACAATTTTATTTAAACTATTCTCCTAAAGTCCTTTTTATATCTTTATAAAATAACTTTTTTTTGCTATTAGATAAGTTCTCTACTTGTAGACAAAATATATTCTAATATATTCTATCAATCAACTTTCTACAAAGTTTTAGTACATTAATTTTAAATATTTAACAAATAAAATTAATTTATCCGTTTTTAGGAAAGTTTATGTACCCTATATTTTTTTAGAACATTTACGTCTAGTTCTCTTTTTACGAAAAATGTTTAAGAAATAAAAACCTTATAAAAAATTAGCAATTATCCCTTTTTGTCATATGCATTTCTTGTAAAAAAAAACAATACATAAATGTTTTATTTTAAGAAAATATTTGATAAATTCACTTTTTATAGGCAACTTTTAATAAATTTATAAAAAATGTTAAAGTAAGAAATTATATAGGTATTTAGAACAAAACCATCTGGCAACGCCCTATAGAACGGTGTTCTTTAATGAAAATAAATTTTTGTTTGTGTTTATCCAGAGAACACATTAAGAGACAAGGTTTTCTGTGCAAGGGCTTCCTTGGGTACATTTTAAAAAATCTCTAGTTTTATGTTTGTATTAAGCATTTAAATATTGCTTGTACGTGCTTATTTTAATGCATTTTTTTATTTGAATATTCTTGTTTTTAAGGGCACTGCTACAAGTACAATATGCATATGTACATACATACAGTAGACGCTCGCAAATTAGAACTTTCAGTAATTCGAATGTGTTTTTTGTTTTGTTATTTGAACACAAGAAATCCCCAATTTATTTTCATTCTGTTTGAACATAGTAAAATTAAAAAAAAAGGGAATCACCAAATTATATGTGTTTTTTCCCTATTTGTTGTTTTTTTTGCCGCAATTATGTAGGTATACACATTTGTGGCTAGTTTATTTGTGTAATTTGATACACGTGTTCATATTTTGGCAGTCTCTATTAAAAAGTGAAAGTGTATCATTAGAAATGTCAAATAA
>NDXZ01000761.1:0-14389 GCA_003055125.1 Paykullia maculata
ATACCCTTATCACCTAAGGTGAAGGGTATAAAAAAATAACGAGATATAAGCAGAAATAAAGTAAAATTTTTTTTAAGTGTAAGGCATGCCTTTTTGAAAAATTTAAAAGAAAGTTTACTAATTGGCCCAGAATCAGCAGAGATATGGGCGAAAAACCAATATGGACTAAAACAAGTAAGAGCGCTATATTTGGCTGTGCCAAATCTTATATACCCGTCACTACGTGTATTTACGTTAAAAAAAAAATTTTTTTTGCCGATATCTCGAAAAAAAATCTTTTTGCCGATATCTCGAAAAAAAAAATTTTTTTCTTATATCTCGAAAAAATTTCATTTTTTATTTTTCAAAAAGCATGTCTAATTTCTGATTGTTTGATACCAATAACGCATCCGTACAACATCGGGAGGCTGAGAAAACTTGATTTCAACAGGCGGTAGTCGTCTTTTTCGGCTTATATCTCGGTCAGTTATTAAGCGATTTTACTGGTTTTCAAAAGCAAACATCTCAGGAATTTCTGATCGTTTGGTATTACTATCGTGTCCGTACGACATCGGAGTGCTGAGAAAACTTGATTTCAACAGACGGAAGGACAGACAGACATACAGACAGACAGATAGACAGACAGACAGACAGACAGACAGACAGACGGACATGGCTCAATCGACTTCCCTATCTATAAGGATTCAGAATATATATACTTTATGGGGTCGCAAATGAATATTGTAGAAATTACAAACGGAATGACAAACTTATATATACCCTTATCACCTCTGGTGAAGAGTATAATTAATATAAAAAATATCAAGTTTTCTAAGACGTTTCGGACATGAAATTACATATGTGCATACATATACACACATAAATACATACACAAATGCACGTAGTGAAGGGTATATAAGATTCGGCACAGCCGAATTAGAGCGCTATATAATTTGTTTTTTTTTTAATTTTAATTTGTTGATTCTCAAGGCTGATTTAAATAAAAAAAGAGTTTAACTCTTAATTGGCTTCGCGGTTAGATCCTACATTAAACGTTTGCTATATTTAGCACTTCTTCACAAAATAACCCAAATAAACGTATGCAAAACAATTGTCGAATAACTATAGAAACCTATATTTAGATGTGCTTAAATTTAAATGACCGTGTTTACTTTCAAAATTATGCATCGAAAATTTTGTTTTATTACTTCTTTATGCCAACACGATTTATAATACTTTCGGACCTTGGTCGTAAAAGCTTTGAAATAAAACAAAGACATGGGCCATAACTCATTTGTTTTTTTAACATTTCTTCGCAAAATGTTTAATTTTTTTTAACTAGCCGAACTGGCTTTTATAGAATTCCAAACTTTTGTTGGAATTGTGAGAAGCTAAATCGACTTAAAATGTTACAAGGATCTGTGTTAATTATCAGATTTGAGATGAATATTTTCTGGTCTTACAGCATGAAATTTTACAAAAATTTTATTTCTTGTGGTATTAAGAAAATAAAAATTTGTTTTAGTTACAACATATTAATATTTGTCTTTTTTTATATTTAATTACTTATAATTTTTATTTAATCAATTTGTTATAATAGCTTTAAAAGCCACTGTTTTTTTTTCTTAAAGACTCTTAATACACTATAAAAAAGTTGTTAGGATTATCGAAAGTTGTTAATATAAAATCAATTGAGCATTAAATCCTAATCATCTTGAAACTATTTTAATAGCATAATTAAAATATAACAAAAAAATTTTAATTACGATATTTTAATACGTTTTTTTTAGATATAAACGAAATATTGTCTTTGTTGATTAATAAACACTTTATTTAAAATGTTGAATTTAACTTTGACCACACATTCGCAAAAAAAGTCAAAGACTTTAATATTGGCTCATAGTGATGAAGAGTCTACAGTCATTTTCGATACAATGTAGATGATAAATCTACAGTTGTTGATACAATTTGATACATTTTGTTTTTACTTTATTTACAAAACCTATTCTAAAAGAGCGTAAATGAACAATTCAAACTATTGACTATTTAGTATAGCAAAATTCAATAGTATCAAATGAACATCGTAAATCAAACCAACAATTTGAAATCACTAGTTTTACAAAAATCTTTACGTTAAAAAATAAATAAACATTTTTCCAAAAATAGGAAATTTCACTCAAATTTACAAATTTTTACAGAAAATGTATTCTTCTTACCAATGAATTAATTTCTAGCCAAAAAATTAATCTTTTTCTATATTTTTTAAAATTTTATTTTTTTTAACAATAAAAAATGTACTGCAATTTAATGTTGTGAAAAAACCACCAATTTTAATTTACATTTTTAAATATAACGTTTTGTTTGCGTTATACATGTTAAAAATAAAATAATGTGCATTGAAGGCATAAAAATTTTATAAAAGTCGAAAAGTGTAATATTGTTTTACGCTATTCGTTAAAAGTAAACTTAAAATAAGGCATAATATACATCTTTATATACAGATATGCATGTACTTACCCACCTTTACTTTGAAGTTGTTTTCCCATTTCGATGTGATTCAGGTTCTCCCTTTTTTAAAAATTGTTTTGAAATTCACTAAATTTCTGACTTAACTTTGACTTTTTCACTATTTTCACATTAATTTTTCATTATTTTTTTTATACTGCAGCCATTTTATCTACCGCTTATAATTTTTGGCATACTGGCTGTTGCCTGTGGAGAACCTGCCGTGGGAAAATCCTACTTATTCCATGGAAGAAAAAATGGAAAACAAGTGGCCTTTGCTCGTGGACCAAGTAACCAACAAAAAACTCTGGTGGTACAGATACGCAGTGACCAGCCAGTTCCATTTGTGTTTAAGGGACGTCCAAATTTGGGCCATACTCATGCAGCACACACACATGCCCACAGCCATGCACATGTGCATCCTCATCATTTGGCTCATACTCATGTACACCATCATATTAATGCTGGAGCGGCACATTTAAGAGCGCATCCGAGACCAATGAAACTAACCTCAGCGCAAAACTATTTGAAAACTCCCACTTTTCAACGAAAACCTTTAAAACTTAAATTGACAAATACGAAAGCCAAACTGACGTCAGTGCATAAGCCAGCCACTAGTTACGATGTACCTTTTAAATATGAAATACCCAGTACACAAACTAAGTCCTACAGTGAGTTACAACAATTGCCCGTAAGTAGAAAGTGTAAAATTCGTTAAAGTGTTTGCTTAAATAAAATAATTAAAACTTTTAGTTGGGTCATCATATTGATTTTATTTCCGATCACTATGCACCAATACACACGATCCCTGCACCTAACTTGTCTATACAGGATAATCATATACATTCCGAAGAAACCTATTTACCACCCTCTTCTCCTAAGCCACAAGTTTATCATCAGCAAAAAAACAACTACCAAGTTAAAGAAGAAAGTACCAATGACCAGACATTCGTTGATCCCTTATCAGGCTCCCAAAAACTTATTGCCCCCGACCCAGATCCTTCATTGCCTGCCGCTCCTGTGCGCCCTGCCACCGAACCTTTTAATATTCCCAGCAATGCTAAACCTTTACCCGTAGACATACAAACCAATCATTTGGCAGCGGCCCAGCCTTTAGTGCAAATTGTAGGCGCTCAAAGCACCCATCAAATAGCCCCAGAAATCTATCCCGTACAATACACTCAACCTTATGCTGCCATCCATGCTGCTGCTCCCATCCCCATCTATAACCCTACGTTCTTGGTACAACAATCTAATAACCTTTATACCCAACATAAGCAACAATTGTTTAAGCCTGCCGTGCCTGTAATTCAAGCGGGTTACGTAAATGCCGATTTGACTCAGGAGGTGGCCAGCAATGGTCAGATCTTACAAGCAGCAAGAGATCCCCACAACAGCATTCATCCCGTCTTCGATGTGTCACCACATTTTGCTCCCTTAATCGCTGCTCCATCTCTAGACGAAACACAGTCGATTGAAACTGTTCCATTCCATTTGGAAAATTTTGCTGGCCCTTCTTCAGCCATTACGGGAACAACTGAGGCAGGTTTTGTTGTGTCCAACTATTATGGTAATCCTCATCAAGATTCTACACAATTATTGCAGGCTTACGTTGAAGAAGAGCAAGCTGCGTCGCAAAGACACCAGTATCAGCAGCAATTGCAACAACAACAGCAACAATTCGAGTTGCAACAGCAACAGCAACAATTGGAGTTGCAACATCAACAATTGGAGTTGCAACAGTTACACCAACAACAATTACAACAACAACAGACTTATAGAGCCCAGCAACCCCAACATCAGGCTTTGGTACAACAGCCCAGACCTCAACAACTTAATGAGGATCCGGCGGCTACTGCATTTGAAAAACATCAACGTTTAGTTCAACAACAATTGGGTGCTGATACTCCACTAAGAATTTTTGTGCCCGACGAAGAGGAGGTCAGTTTTGTTCACAATATATTTTATTGACAACGAAGACAACCTTTAGAATAAATTTATATTTCATTTTTTTTCAATAGGGTCGCTTACAGAAACGTTCCGACAATATTGTCAACGGCACAACTGAAGATGTGGAAAATATTGTTGGCGTTGAAGACGAACAACCCCAAGATGAATTGTATGAAGTGTCTTCCTCCGTAGAAGTCACCAATCAAGATCGACAACAACAAGAAAAACAGTAACAACACACTTTATTAGAAGTTAAATAGATTTAGCGATATTGCGATCTTTTTTTAAACCAAATTTCTTTTATAACGATAATTTCGAATTTAATTTGTAGGTAAATCAACTAATTACATAATATTATTTATTAATAGTTAATAAATTTATATATATAAATATAAACTTGTTTCCTTTTTTTACACGCGCTTACAACGGTTATTTTACTGTTTTTAATTCTTGTATGTAATGGCAGCGCTGAGATTGGTATTGCCATATTTATTAGTATTGCTAGTGCTAAGATATTAGCAGCAAAAATTTATTATTAATTTTTGAAACAAGAACTTGAAACAGAACGGATATTGATGTTTGTAATATAGATTCAAGAATTAAGAAATATGTTAAATCAACAATATTATTAATTTAAAATATTTATCTACATGTATACCAAAAACCAATCTACATTTTTAAATAACTACTAAATCTGTGAAAACATTTAATAATTTGACACTTAATATTGTCACACCGATATATAAAATTTAAAAACCTATAATAATTTCCTGCCGATGCCGTACAACGAAGTGGCGAAATGTTGATAAGAATAATAAAAAAAATAAGAACTATTTTAATATAAAACAGACCTTACTTAAGCTTAATTAATAAATTTGTGAAAAAAATTTTATAAAATCTATAAGTGTCAAAATTAAAAATTCATTGTTAAAAAAGTTTATAAATTTATAAAAATTTTTATACTGGCGACATAATTTTTTTTAAATATTTTTTTGAACGTTTTTCAATAACTAAGAAATATTTTTATATGTGGATGAATGTTTATAAGAAATTGTTTGATTTAAATGTATTAATATCAAATTGCTCCATATAAAAAAACATATACCAAGAAAAATTAAAAAATGTTTTTTAAAGTTCTTTTTATAAACAGAGAAACAAGTAACGTCGTTTAAACGTATTTATTAGATGTGTATATAATAAATAAGTACTTACATATATACAAAACGTTAATTTTTATACCAGTTTGTGTTTTGAGTAGTCTGCATAACAATTTGTTAATATTATTTTCACTTTTTCATTTTAATTTTTTCATATTGTTTATTAAAACACATATGTATCTACATGTACATTTTTATCAAAATTTTTATGCAATATTAATATAAAAATATGGCAATACAAAAAAAGTTTGGCCGGTTTTACATTATTGTTACTGCGGTTGATTTCTTACTTGACAGACAACCCTGTGCCGTTATTTTTTATTTTGACATTTTTTATTTGGTATTTGTTGTCGGTGAAAACGCACGCTATTTTTGCAATTTAGCTAAATAAAAATAATTGTAAAACTTGTTAAAAATGATTATTCCTATACGATGTTTTACCTGTGGCAAAGTTATTGGCAACAAATGGGAATCATATTTGGGTTTACTACAAGCTGAATACACTGAGGGGTACGTATGGCACATAAATTGTGAAATTGTAAAATTTTGCTTCATTTTTGTATTGTTTTTGTAGTGATGCCTTGGATGCTTTGGGTTTAAAACGCTACTGTTGCCGTCGAATGTTATTGGGCCATGTCGATTTAATTGAAAAATTATTGAATTATGCTCCTTTGGAAAAATAATTCTGGATAAGGGAATTTAGTTTGTTATTTTTTCTTTTATATTGTAGTTAATAAAAAGTAATAAAAAAAATGGGGGTAACTTGAAGTAAACAGCAAACATTTTTTTAACAAAAGATGAAATATCAAACTGGTTTATTATAAAATTTAAATATATATAACAAATTTGGAGATATTGTCAAATTACATTTTATCCATAAACCAAGGTTGGCCATTGTTCTCACGGCGTTTTGTTAAAATATCACAACCGGTGTCTGTAACCAGCAAAGTTTGTTCGAATTGTGCCGAATACAAACCATCGGCAGTAACAGCAGTCCATTCATCAGGCCATTGTTCAGCTTTAGCGACACCCTCCGAAATCATGGGCTCGATAGTAAAGCAATTACCCGCCTTCATGACACCAACAGCAGAGTTTTCTAAACAAATAAATGTTAAATTCCGTCAACTTCGTAATATAAACATAAACTTACTGGCATAATGAGGCACATTGGGGGCAGTGTGAAATAATCTGTGTATGCCATGACCGCAATAGCTCTTAACTACACTAAAACCATGAGGTGCAACATGCTTCTGTATGACATTACCGATTTCACGGTACTTGACACCTGGTCTTACCAATTCGATGGCTTTAGATAACGCCTCATAGGTGACGCGCACCAATTTCTTATGTTTTTCGGATACGTTTCCCACAAAAAAAGTTTCATTCAAATCACCATGGAAGCCATGGTGATAAACTGTAACGTCTATATTACAAAGGTCGCCATCCTCGAGAGGTCTCTTATCGGGTATGCCGTGGCAAATGACCTCATTTACGGAGGTGCAACATGACTTGGGAAAACTGTAGTAATTTAAGGGTGAGGGATAGCAATCTCTTTCAATTGCAGCTTCATGCACCAAACGATCCAACTCATCTGTGGTAACACCTACTTCCACTGCTTTTGCAGCTTCATCCAAACATTCACGTCCCATGCGACCGGCTACACGCATAGCTTCAATTTCCTCATCATCTAAAACTTTAATAGAAGTATTGCCTCGCATGGCCTCTTCAGAGGCGGCTCTTCCCTGAGGATGGTCAGCATAGTCAGGCCGTTCTATGCTTTCGGGTACAGCCCGCTTTGGGGTTTTCTCATAAGGCCTTAGGTTACCGGTGAAATGGTAAAATGGCCAAGGATTGTAACCACTCTCGCTATTGGGCTGTTCGGGCTTGCCAGCCCCCTCTATATTAAAAAAAAACTATTAAAGATATTCAACTTTTTCTTTGTTTTATACCTGCTAAGGCATGTATTATCTTATGTTTCTTCCAGAATCCCTTAAAACAGGCCTGTGTGCAAAAATACGATCCCGGTATGCCCCATTTTAAGCATGTTGGACACTGGAGTGTCGCATCTTTACCACAATTAGGAGTTTCACATTTGTGTGCCATTTTTAATTCGTTTCGTTGCAACCGAAGATTGCTTCCCGCAAGTTTATATAAAAAGCAATTTTAGTAAAAAAAAAAATTCTAAATATAGTTTAATTCACTACCACCGCATTTTACTTTATGAACTGACTGCTAGAGTTGTAAGAGTATTGAGTACTTAAGTGTTGAGTAATCAGTACAAGGGGTTATTTTGCGTACCTGGTGCAGTTGGGATCAGCTGATTATCAGATAGTCTCGTAAATATAAATGATCAAACTTTATTTGAAAAAATCTTAACAAAAATCGCTTTCCTTCTTTAAACAATATAGATATATTTCTCAAAATATTACAAAGAAATAAAATATTAGAAGTTATCACTTGATATGTTTTTCAATTTTAAACAACCGTTAGAGTATTAGTTCAATACCTAACAAGTAAGAGCGCTATATTTGGATAAGCCAAATCTTTTATACCCTTCACCATGTGTGACCCATTTGGGCAAATGATCCAATTTTTTTCAAATATATCTATAGTTTATCTCAAAGCTGCAAAACAATAATTTGTTTGTTAAAAAAAAATAGGCAGTCGTGTTTCTTGATTATATCTCAGCTGGTTATGAATGGATCTTGCCAGTTTTCAACACCGATTTTCTAGAAAGTATTTCCAAAAGTTTGATACCACATACAACCCTGGGTGACCTTCACCACAGTGATAAGGGTAAATATAAGTTTGACATTCCGTTTGTAATTTCTACAATATTCATTTGTGACCCTATAAAGTATATATATTCTGGATCCTTATAGAGAGGGAAGTCGATTTAGCCATGTCCGTCTGTGTATCTGTTCATCTGTTGAAATCAACTTTTCTCAGCCCTCCGATGTCGTACGGACACGTTTTTGGTATCAAAAAGATTTAAGCAAAAAAAAATTATTTTTTTTACACAAAAATGATTTTTTTTTTATACAAAAATTATTATATTTGTATGTAAGACCTGCCTTTTGGGTAATTTGAAAATAAAAAATTTTTTCGAGATACATAGGTATGTATAAGCAAAATAATTTTTTTTACACAAAAATGATGGAAAATGGGATATTTAAAAAAATTTTACTAATTGGCCCAGAATCAGCAAAGATATGGGCGAAAAACCTATATGGATCATAAAAAAATTCAAGTTTTTTAAGACTTTAAATACCTTTCGGATATGTAAATACATACGTACATATACATACATACATAAATACACGTAGTGAAGGGTATATAAGATTTGACACAGCCAAATATAGCGCTCCCTCTTGTTGTTTCTAAATATGTTTATACATATGTATGTAGTACATATTTTTATAATTATATAAAGCGTTTTAAATTGTAATGTTTTTTCGTGATTTATTTTGATGATTTTTAGTTGTTTCACCTCTGTTGGCATCGCCAGCAGAGGTGAGTAATTCTACCATTTCATATGTAAAAAGTTATGCGGAAATTATGGGGTTTATATGTCTTCTATTTAAAGCATCAGGTTTATAAGCCAGATTAATGGAAAAAAATAGTTTGCAAACCCTTTTTTTAATGTTTATTTCGTAGATTGTTAACGAAATAGTTATGTTGGATGGCAAGAAAATAATTTGTTAATACATTCTCTATTACCAACCAAAGTCGAAAGTTAATTTCTAAATTTAATTTAAATTGCACTTTCCATAGTTTTAAAATAAAAGGTTTGTTTCTTCGCTAAAAAGAGCGGTTTTGCGTCCAGAAGTAGATAAAGTATTCTTAAAATAATTTTGATCTATCAATAAGTAAATTTACATTAGATCTTTTTATTCAAAATATTGCTTTTGAAGCTAAAGCATAAAAAAACAACTGACTTGGCTTTTTACCTCAGTTTTTACACAAAAATCTATTTTGTTCAGCGCCCGATTGACACTTAGACCTTTTGACATGCACGCAAAAGATATGTGTCCGAGGTCATTTCTAGAAAATTTTGTTTAATGAAATCGAATTTTCATATTTGCAGAATATAATTGTGAGTGATAGTTTTAAGAAATTTTTTAAAAATCAGCATACATACATATGTATGTATGTATGTATGTATGTATATACGAAATTAATGTTAAACCTATAATCCATTGAGACTCTAAAACCAACAACGCCTCTACTACTAAAGTGTTAAAGCACATTTAACAAATTCAATTTCAAATTTTAAACTTATTTAAAACAAACTTTTGTGTTCCATTAATCACATCCCATCACAGAATTCATTTCAATTTTTTTGATATTCTTATAAGAAACTCTAAATGATATCAATATCCAATGATTCCAATTAACCAGCCAGAACATGTGACAATAAATTCAGGGGATTTTTTTTAAGCCGCATAAAACCCAAATTATGAATGAGTAGTAGAGTGGCTGCATGAAGTCTTAAACAAAAATTACCACAACAATAAAACATTGCGACGCATCGTAAAACACCCTCACCCTTATTCACTTAAAAAACAATAAAAATTCTTAGAAATTAACTTCAAATGGGTGAAACTTAGACGTTTTAAGCCACTGTTCTTTACGTTTATTATTGTAAAAATCTGTAGGACAATAACAACAGCATAAAACTCTAAGGAAATTTATATACAGTACTGTGCAATTTAATAGCGGTGCGTAATTTTTTTCTTTAACCTTTAACGCACGGTATAGTTAAAGGCAAGTTACAGTAAGAAAATTAAAAAACAAACTAATTTATAGTCCATTAGAATAAAAGCAAGTTTTGCAAGAGGCCACCATCTAAAAAGAGCTTTATTTGAATTCACTTTACAATATTATTGTTTATTAAATATGATTACTAAATACAAACTTAAAAAGAAAATTGCTAACTTTTCTTATAATAAGGTAAAAAGTCAAAACAAAAAACACTGAACTTTTATTGTCTGAACAATCAACATAAAACAAGTTTTATGTTTTTTTTTTGTCAATATAAAGTTGCTGTTTGTTTGTTAACGGTTTTTTTGTTATACTTAAAAATTACGCTTATCACTAAGCAAAAGAACTAAAATGCAATAAATAGCAGCTTTATATAACACTCTTCCACAACATCAAACTGAGATGCAGCACTAAAGCGAAATCAATATGGCGTAGTTGTAGTAGGAATATCTTCTATAATAAAGGCATAAAGTGCCTAAATGTTGTTTTAGAAAAAAAAATGAAAATAAATATTTGTATGGTATAGGACCTTAATTGTGTCCTAAGATGTACGTTAAAGTTATATAAAAAAAACCTTGTGAAACCATATGCAGATTTGAATATAACGTTAAGGAGGGTTGGCTATTTTGTTGCGCCGGCATCTCTCTAATCTGCTTTTTAAAATTTAAGCACTTATCAAGTGACACATATTTTATTCTCGAGTCTCCAATATTAGTAGATCTTTTGTCTTTTACAATACTTATATGTATTTGACTTGTCGAATTTTGCGACAGTCATACATGATCGAACCAACCAAAGAGCTCATAAAATTAACTTTAGCAACCAACCCAAAACAGGTTGCATTTACAAAAAGTAACTATTTATTACAGATTTTAAGACGGCGGCATTACAATTTCGTAGTTCTTTGAAAACGATGAAAGGTAAGCCATCACAATTAACGGAAAGCGTTATGCTGTCAATTATAACAAATTTATTTTAGCACAAAATGAACGATATAAAATGAAAGATATGGTGCTTAATTCGAAAAACTCTTAGTTTATGGTTGTATAAAGATAAGACAACGTAAATTGTATCTTTTCTGAATAATTTCTGGTTTTTCCGCTAGGCCGCTATCGATTAAAAATTTCAAAACCAACGGAGCGCCGGAAAATGCTGAAATTCAGTTATTTCTATACGACAAAATCGTTTGAAATTGGACTCTTGAGATCTAAACTACCGAGCAAAGAGATTAATATAAACAACATACTTATTTTCATATATACATAAATAAGCTAATTTATAGTATTTTTCTAAGAAAAAATTGTTTAATTTAAAACAGACCTTTAAAATAGAAAAAAAAATTTTCAACTCATCTTAGAAAAAGCATTTAAACATTCTAACATAAATATATTAAAAATTTAGCAAAAGAAAAGATATGTAAAGATTTAATTCCCCCAATTAAAAAAATTACAAAATGTCTTGGAAAACTTGTCTACTTAAACATGTAAAATATACACATACATATGTGTACTGCTATTAAATTGCACGGTACTGCAACAGCAACAGCATAATCCTTGCCATCTGTAGAAACAGCAACAACCAGCAACATATCACCAATTTTAAACGCACACATTAGCGTGTGTGCGTGTGTATGTGTGCATAACTTTGTTTACAAGGAAAACGATGAGAAGAAAATAAATCGTATAAAATTAACAAAGATAGCAGCAACAATAATTAAGAAAGATTCTTTCATTCTGTCTGTTGTTTGTGGATGCTGTTCGTAAATAATATTGTCTGACGTTCGGCTAAATGGTTGAAAGTAAATGGAAACTAAACAGTAAATTCAGTTGAGTTCGAGCTGTCATACGTAACGGTTGTTTAAGAAAAAATTTCAGCAGATTAATAATAAAATATTGCATTCTAAGCGCTTTTTGAAAAGTAAAAAAAAAAATATAATAATAAAAAAAAGACAAATATAAGTGAAATAAAAAAAATATTAAAATAATAGATATGAAATAGTTTTTAAGAAAGAAAAAAAAAACAATTAAATATAATATCAATATAAAAAAAGTTGTATTTTTTAATACATATGAATATTGACTTTTATTTATTTAAATACAGACATACATGTGTATGTGTGTTTATTATGTATTACAGTTAAAAAACAACAGAAACGCGGGATTTTTTTTTAAAACAAAATATTAAAAAAAGGATTACAAAACCGAAAGATTTATTACCAACAAAAAAATAAATATCGAAACGAAAAGATAACAACAAATTGTAACGGTAAAGTAGTAAATCAATTTATATTAGTTTGAGCCAGTGCAATAGTAAGCGATTAAGTGTGTGCGTGTGAGTAAATAAGTAAATTTGAAAATCGTTTAAGCTTATTTGATTAAAACTAACGTAAAGTACTACGACGATAAACGGAAGTGATTTTTGTACATTATTGACAATAAACGTTGTGTGTGTGTGTGTGTGTGAATGATTAAGAGTTAGTGTCAATATTTAATATACTTTGCAAGCTTTAATTTAAATACTATTTCAAAATAATAACGAATTTTAATTTACGTAAATTTATATTTTATCGTTTTTAATACAAGCACAAAGGAGTTTAGGATTTTTTTTTATTATTTTTATTGTTACTGGTAAGTGCTTATAATATATGTCTACATACATATACTTACATACATACAAACATAGAACTGTTATTAAATAAATGTTGCAATTTTTTTCGAGTTTACAAATAAGTGGAACTAATTAAGACAAATTGTGTTTCGTACTACTTATAGAATGTTACTTATTTTACACTTATAATCCATATACATATGTAATTATTTACATATGTATATGTGTGTGTATGTATAATAAAATGAGATGTAAGTTTGCTGGTTTTTTTGTGCAGTTATCACTCTTAAACTGCTGCAAAGTTTTATATTTTAAAACAAACATATTCCTAATTCTACAGTTTCAAAAATTTTTACTATGCCTGTCACCTTCTATATAAAGTAAATAGTTTTTATAATATATATCTTTATGATTTTCATACCCTTAGTTTTTAACAATATCATCTTGGCTTCGTATGGGCTAAAGGCAAAATGTAGGCGTGGAACCTCTTACACAATGAAAGTAATTTTTGTTTGAAGTCTTGAGAATTACAATATCTATAATTGCAAAATTCTGTAATAATTAGCTCTAATATCATTTTCTATTTTTGAGCCAAAAATGGAGAGGATCGAGATACGATACGTACTATAATAGCTTTAGTCTTATCTTTTGGCTTATTTGTGACATAAATCTAATGAAAATACGTTCTGTGACATATGTATATGGTTAACTATAATATCAAAAGTCTTGTGGGGTCGTTGCATCTTTAAATTTTAGAAAATCATAAAAAAAGTCTTAAAATTAAACGTTATTAACCTTAACATTAGGCTTATCCTATCACAATTTAAATTGAATCGAATGAGAAATCGAGACGTTCCCTGCCGAATGATATACACTGCCTACTTTATTTAAACATTTTAAAAGATGTGGTCTTTAGGATAAGCGTGATCCTAATATATTTTGGGTTATTTTGGATATTAAGAAAATTCCCTTTAGTTTTTTTTAATTTTTAGTTTAATAGTTACAGTTTTTAAAAATTACATGAGTCATTTTGACACTGATTGGCTTAGTTGATAAACAATTTTTTACAATCGGATGTGAGACATGGTACCTCTAATACAAAGAAATTTAATTTTATGGTATATTAGGGAGCTTGAGAAGTTTTTTTTAACTTTGGTATAAAAACTATCAACGGAGTGAAAAAATATTTAAAATAAAATAAATATAAACTAGTAAGATCGCTATATTCGGCTATACCGAATCTTATATACCCTTCACTACGTTCTCTATATTAGTAAATTTTTTTCAAACGTTTGTTTTTTGCCCCAATTAATCATTTTTGTGTTAAAAAAAAAAAAACTTTTTTTGCTTATATCTCGAAAAAAAATGTTTTTTGCTTAAAAATCAAAATTTTTTTCTTTAAAATTCCCCAAAAGATATGTCTTACA
>NDXZ01000769.1:0-14216 GCA_003055125.1 Paykullia maculata
GAGTCCCTATTTTTAAATTTTTTAGAAACTTTGTTGAACACATTTCAAATTGAAACGATATAGGTACATATTGTATGTACATTTAATGTGGTACTTTATATCTATATACATACATATATCTATCGATATGTTTTTTAATATCGTTGCCGGTTGATATACATTTGTATATCTATTAAAAAATATCAATATATTGATATTTTGATATTTTTCATAACTTTATAACATACATGAAAAACGAACTTTATATAACAAAAAGTAATTGTTTATTGATGTTTAACGTTTAACATAGAAACATATAATATAGAAAACTACATATACATACATACTTATATGTGGTTAAACAACGAAGTAAGGTTTATCGGATGTTGACATAAGGAGTACCCTCTGTTTGATGTGTTAACCTGTCAAAGGACTTTTACTATCGGGTACTATTAGATTTACATACCACTGAAGCAACACTTTCCGAAGACACCGATAAAGCCTAACAAACTTTATATCAAAAAGCGACTTTAGATAGAAAAGGCCTGAAATGCTGGACACACATAACTTCACATGGTTGATGCTTTGTTGAAAATATGTTAAAAATAAAACAACAATGTAATCGAAACATTATTCACAAGTCATGTACAATAGAACAGCCTAAGATCAATGCACCCCAACTATGAAACATTTTAAATTTCCACACGTGGGAGTTACGTCTGTAAATAAAATCTTGTTGCTATAGGCTTGCAAATACCTTAAATGGGATCAAATTAAACGCGCCGTAACTGTCAATACAAGTATAATGACAGTGTATTCTATAAAGACTGTGACGAGCAGATTTTTTTTACAAATTAATAACATAAAATACAAAACCAGAGATAAACAATTTCAAAATAAAATTGCAAGAACAAATATATAATATATTAGGGGTATACGTTCAATCGCTTAAATACCTCTTAAACTGTAAATATTATATAAAAGTTTAAGAGGTATAAGAGGCATTGAAGTGATTAAACTACAAATTTGGTACGAAACAGACAACTTTGTTGCAACTTTATATTTTCCTGTGAAAAAGGAGTAATTAGGGTAATGGGTGTGGACGTACAAACTAAATAAAAATTACTACTTACAAACATTTATAGCGAAAATCTTTACACTTTGAACGAAAAAATTTGTTCTTGATTTACGTCTTTGGGTAACAAGTAGCTCGCATAGTTTGGGAACTGCAATTTTTTAAAACTTAGGCCTTGCATTACTGTTACAATGGGTTCATTAAAACTACTGTCGTAGTTAAAACCTTGGGTTGGCCGCATCCCATACAAGTTAAATGGTACGAGTACATACATATACATATCTTCATAAACCAACGGATATAACGTTATTTTTTTTAACATTTCGTATAACACTTAGCTTAATTAGGTTATGCCATTTAGTCTTAGCGTTTAGAGAAATTTTGATATTGTTTTTTTTTAAATTCGTCATTGCTAAGAAATTTTAAAAGAAGTAATGAAGCCTTGTTTTAGCTTAAACAGTTAATTGATATCACTCTGTTTTTATGTATATTTTTATTTACGTTAACTTTTCTTTATATCGCGAATATTTTAAATTGAGTATGCGTTATAGTGAACTTCGACTGTTCCTCAAAATTTACTGGTAAAATAGTTATGGAAACTGTAAATGTAATTCAACGATTTCATTGATACTCTTTTGCAGTTCTAGGTTGTATATTGAGCAATTTTTAATGTACACAGCTACATTTATATATATATACATATGTATGTATGTACATATGCATGAATGTATATAGATATACACCGAAAAACCGCACCATTTAACATTTCAACACACGAATTCCCATGCCTTTATTGCATATTTATTTTTATTTATTTTATTTTTGCAAACAAATTTATTAAAAAATAATTTACAAAATTCCATAAAAACAACTGCATATTTGCAGAGTTGTTGTTGTTTCCAACTTATACTTTATTCAGTTTTAAATATTGTAAATATGTATATTTGTATGTACATATGTAATTGTAATGTTGTTTTTAGTTTACGGCAGAATAGTAACAAGAAAAGTTTGACTTTTTTAATTATTGAACAACAAATTTATTTATTTAGTTGACAATCGTTAAAATTCAATTCCGGTAGGATATTTGGTAAAACCATGAAAGTATGTTGCAGGCCATGCATGTATGTACGTTTGCACATACATAAATATGTACATATATGATGAAAAAGTAAATAGTTTGTCGATGCATGACACTTTTGTACTTAGAAGAGTTTTTTTTTCAAATTTTGTAAATTAGAGTTTAATAAATATTTTTAAATAACAATTGAAACCGAAATATCAAACTTAATAACATATAATAATTTCTTGATGCTGCAACACAACAGAGTGGCGAAATATTGGAAAAAATATAATAAAAGTAAAAACTATTTTTACTTAAAAACAGACCTTAGACTTGATTTGTAAATTTGTGAAAATGATATCAAAAAGGTCAAAAAAGTAGAATAACTTAATCTGTATTAATAATTATTTGTTTTTTAGGAAAACGACAAATATATGTTGGTATATAATAGTTTCCTGAAACTCAAATATGCACTTTTTTCTCCGTTTAAAACCATTTAACAAAAAATAAAAGGTGTAATAAGAAAACATTTCTTCAGACAAAAATCTTTCATTTCAAACTGATTTGGACATTAATTTTGTTAAAGCAAAAATCTTAATATAAACTAACAACAATGAACTAAAACCCCCTTATTTACTTCTTCTAAATCATTACCATAGTGATACAGATTTGAAACCAGAACATTTAAATATTTTGCAAAATTAATATAAATTTTTCCTTTTTAAGTTTAAAACATATATTCACACATGGTTCTATTGTATTCTGAGTCAAACATCTAATGTCCGTGCATGCATATATATGTTACCTAATGGACCCATGCACCCAATTAATTTTCTTTCTAGTCAGTTTATGCTTGGATCAAGCTCCCATAAAAATATCAATTTAAAGTTTAACTCTACCATTTCGCTTTTGTTTACAAAAACAACTCTGATACATATTTTGATTTTTGTTGCAGATCCACAACTATTTATTAAGTTAAAACAATCGAAAAAAATTCTAATTGGAATTCGATTTCGATCGATATCGAATGCTGTAATTTGACGCCAGTTTTATTTAATAACTTTAGTTCAAAAACTAATCCTTTTTTTTTAGAAAAAACTTATCCTCTTAAAAAATTAACGTTAACATATTTTTCAAAGAGAATCAAAAAAATTAGTAGTAGGTTGTTTAATATTTTTTCTTCGCTGTAATTAAAACTGTATAATCTAAACTGTCAAATTACAAATTTTTTCGTGCGCACTTCTCACAAGCTAATCAACTTTAATTTTTTAATTTAAATTAATTTAATATTGAATGCTTGTATTTGACTGTGGGCTTTTCAAAATATGTATAACCTATGTATGTATGTTCATACACGTTTTTCTTGTTTTTTTATTTTTGCCTGGGAAAACATAATTGAAACACACATTTAGTCATACACACACACACACGAAAAAAAGTGAGTTTGGGGCCAAACTTAAGCGTTTGTATAATGTTTTAATGTGCCGTTATTTTCTAACAATGTTATATACGCTTATGTGTTGTATGTGTGTTTGTTTAAGTACAACACATAAGTGTGTATGTGTACATATGTTCATTTAAAGGTACATATGTATATGAGTTTGAATGTGTATTCTAAAATGACACCCTTAAAGCTGCACGTGTCTGTGACAGGAAAACCCCTTCAAACTAAAACATCTTGGGGATGGTTTTTTTTCTGTTCTTCCCCAAGATGTTGTTTAGAATTAAAAACAGCCGTCAGCTAAAAAAAAGGAACAGCAGTGCCAGCAGCAGCAACAACGGCAAAGTAAATCAAATGTTGCTTACAGCAGCATATTTTGCAAGACGACTGTCAACACTACACATATGTAATTACTTACATATGTAACCCCTAGTGAACATTTCTACAGAGAAAATATACAGAAAAATTTGAATTTCAGTTAAATCGATCGCTTTGATTGTATCACTTTTATACATAAGTTTAATAATACTCTAGTGCCCTACTGTGCGGCGTCAAGTAATAGCAACATTTATGAATAAAATATTTTTTATTCTTATTTGTAAACACACACACTCTTGCATAATTTAGCAGACATGTGTTGGAATGCCTTCGTATGTATGTATGTGAGGGTAGACCTATTTGTCTAGTGCTACTTTAAACAAATACAAGAAATAGGGTGTGTATTTGTTAGCTTAAAAATGTTGTTGTCTTTTGAATTTAGAGAGAAAGAGAGGGGAACATGCGTGTTTTAACGGAGTATAGAATTTGACAGAAAAAAATTTGTATTCATTTTTAATAGATCCTACTTCTATTATTTATATTTGCAAATATTGTCAATTTGCATTACGTTGAACATTGTTTATTTTAAAAGCAAATAATAATAGAAAAGAAGCAAACCCAAGTGCCAAAAAAATATAAGAGAAACAAAATCATTTGTTAAATTGAAGTTTTTGACAATAGAAGAACAAAAAACATATAAATAAAGAAAACATAAAACTTATGAATGCATGGTAATTTTTCACATAAGCCTTAGGAAACGTGCACTGTGCCAAAACTTTCAAAACTTTCGTGGCAGTGGAAACAACCCTGGAGGTTTACTAACGAGAGGTTAGCAATAAACAATATGAGCAAGTTTAAATTTAACATAAATTGTACAACAATTTTTTGAGTTAAAAATCATTTTATTTTGAGTTTTTATTTTAAGTTTGCTTAAAAAGTTTAATATTTTTGATTAGAATGATTTTTGAAAAAACTGAGTTGTAGGAAATACGTAAAAGTGAAATCTTAAAACATTTTGGTCATACGCTTTACTTTCGATGATGGTTTCTTCTCTATTTTTTAAAACAAAATTTTGTATTTTTGTAAATTTGTTATGAATTTTTAAGAGTTTTTTTGATAAAAGTTTTAAAGTTTTTTGCTAATTTTCTGATTATTAAAACCTACATTAAAATTAATAAGGCACAATTAACTGAGTTACATAAATATATGTACATTAGGGTGGGTCAGGTTTTTTCATCAAAAATCGTATAGCAAATTTTCCAAAGAAACCATGTGTCTGTGATCAAATCTTATCCCGCGCAAATCAAATAAAATAAAATATTGTGTTTTTGTTTCAAAGAAATTTTAACAGACGTATACTTAATTATTTTCGATTCAATAATTAAGTAGACGTATATAATTTAAAAAAAAATATATTTGTATTGTTTTAAATACTTAGTAACAGTTTATAAATAAAAATATTAATTTATAATAAAGGAAAGTCTGTAAAGACTTTAATCTTAAAAAAAACTCAGAATTATTATCTTGGTTCCCAACGTTTTTCTGTTTTTGAAAATTTTACACAATTCATGTAGTGAAGCAATACTTACAACATATTTTCGAATTTGCTATGGTTTCTAGAGCTTCCTACGATTTTTAATTTTTTTGGCAACCATACAAATCGACCCACCCTAATGTACATACTGGCTTGGACCCGGTCTGCTTTGCTACCCCAAACTAGTTATATAAACGTTCCTCTTTTTCTACTACGTCATTTTTTATATCTGAAGGAACACCTGTTTCAAATTTTATTCAAATCGTATTCACGTTTTTTTTCCGGTTTCCCCCAGTTTTATCCCTATACGTTTGAATTTCCAAAAACTACCGAACACGTATCCTTTTTTTTAGAAAAAGTGACGAACGCAGCTTAAATTATGTCTGTATGTTTATTGGTTTAGAAGTTTTAGGAGCCCCAAAAAAGTACTAAAATATAATTTTTACCAGTTTTAAACCTCCCAGGCATCCAAATTTCAAAAAACTACCAGACACATATCCAGTTATTTTTTGACTGGAATAAAATGCTTTTTAAAATTTGTTTGTATCTCGTTTAGTTAAGCAAATTTTTTTCTTTTTTACCCCTAAATATTTAAATTTCCAAAAATCCCTTCTTAGTGTTCTAGCTTTATGTGTTTTGTGCTGTGCTGTGATGATGAATCAATTAGTTACGTTACTATTTCATATATATAGATATGTATGTATATATATATACATATTTCTTTAAGCTAGACGAATTGTGATTTTGTATATCTTTTTAACATTCAAGTGTCTTCTTGGGCGATTTTTCAGTTGGCACATGTAAAATTTGGCAACACTTATATATAAATACTTATGTATAAAATAAATAAAGCATCATTTTAAACTTCATGTTTTGTGAACCTGTCAAGATGAAATCCTCTCACACTACATGTTTATTGAAGCAACAGTGAGGTGCAATGAATTATTGTTGCCACAATTATGCATTTCGATCTAGTTTCTGTATGAGGCTGCAAGAAGGTATAAATTGTTGGCTTGTAGAAAGCTTACCATTACACACATCCACTAAACAAGTATTTGTTTAGTGGATTATTTTTTCGCCTTGGGCAGCATGACAATAAATTATTTATGAAAGCACCGCTGTGGCTTAATCTATTGAACTGATACTGACATCATTGTAGGTTGAGGCTATACTGAATACTCACAAAATCATATAAGTTTTTTTTCAAAAACCCACGCACACACACATAACCATATAGTTTGTTTGTGTAGTGTGCATCCTTCATGCTGTTATATACATAATGTCAACCATTTAGTTTGTTGTTGTGCAATAGATTTAGTTGGAAAACAAAGACATCAATGTGTTTTTTCTTATTCCTTCATTCATATGTATGAAAGTATATTAACCCTTTCCTAAATATTTACATGTTTGACATATCAATAGTACGCACAGTTCCATGAAATATGTGAAGGCTTTTTAAGTTTGTTTTAACAAAGACAAGCATTTCTAAATAGATTTTCGCATCTCTATATATTGAGAATTTAAATAGCAAATGGGTTTGCAAATAAATTTCGTGGAATTAACAAAGGGAATAACAAATTTTAATATTCTTACGTAGTTAATAACTCTTCAAAAACGTAACAATTTGTGTTGGAATCACATAAAACACAACTGAAAAATTATTATAAAACAATAAACGTAACTTTTACGCTAAAGAGCAAGAAATTTCATTGTGACATACAAATTTTAAGCTAAAATGGAAGCAGATAAGTGGGACAACAAAACGTGCATCAACATTTCCATCAATTTTTTAATGACAAGTCAAAGGAGAGTAAAACATTTTAATGTTTAAAATATTATTATGATAATAACCGTAAGCTGCTTTATTATTTGATTGGTTTTTATTACATATTATTTTATTTTTTTTAATTTTGTTTGTTTAATTTTTTAATGAAAAATATAAACCAAACTATAAACATACTGTTGGGCATTAAGTATTTAATTGTTATTGCAGTTGTTGCTGATTTTACATATTCTGGATTACCCTTGAACTATTTTTTTTCTTTTCTTTTCTGTCTCTTGCTCAGCCCATTAGCAACATATTAGCAAGCAAATGCCTTCTTTTATCAAATGGTTTCTCTTAGATTGCAAATGAATTGAATTGAACTGAATTAATATGTTGTAAATAATATAGAATATAATTTCCTTTAAAATATTTAAAATATGTTTGTATTCGTTTTTAAATAAAAGTTATTCTTAAATAAAAATTTGCCAGCAACAAATGCATGTATTTATATTAAATGTTCTCGTATAAAACATTTTGGGTTATTTTTCTCATTTTTATAAAACATAGAGGCACGTTTGTATTCATTTTTTTTCATCTCAGCCACATCAGAAATGGTTACGATTTTTTATATATTCTTTTACTGACGACAAAATTTTTCTTCTGATATTTTATAAAAACTAAACAAGATGATAATTCACATTTAAAGCAAAATAATTAAATGTCGCATTTATAAAATAAAAAAATTGCGACATGTTAATGCACGTGTGTATGTAAATCGTTTCTTAATAACGGCACAAAATTTTAATTTTGAACCCACAATGAAATGCACAATATTTTTAATGTTTAAAAAAAAAATTTACTCAATGTTTGAAGAGCACTACCTCCCAATTTCTGGTCGTAAAATAAGTTCAAGTAAGCAGGCTGGTCGTGCTTCAAATAAGGTTGCAAATAATATATAAGTTAAGACCGTGAAATTTTCAAATTGGCACGTCTTACCCAAAAATATAATAATTTTTGCGTAAAAAAAAAATTTTTTTTTTCTTTATATCTCGTTAATTGTTGGATTTTAGTGATTTTCGTTAGCAAGCATTTGCTGGAAATTTTTTACCAGCAACCAGTAACGGGTCCGTACAACATCGGGGGACTGAGAAAAGTTGATTTCAACAGACGGAAAGATACACAGACGGACATGACTAAATCGACTTCCCTACCTATAAGGATTCAGAATATGTAGACTTAATGGGGTTGCAAATGAATATTGAAGAAATTAAAAATGGAAAAACAAACTTATATATACCCTTGTCACCTGCAGTGGAGGGTATAAAAAGAAAAATGATGGTGCAAAGTTGCATTTGGTTCTGAATTAAATAAGATAGAAAAGGTGTTTCAAAAAGAAAAATTATGCAAAATATTTATACATATGTATGTATGTACATAGTCTTTTGATAAAAAATTTTATGTATAAAGGTTTTCAAAAATTATTAAAGGTTTATTAAACAATTTTTACCAAAACTATTTTGCCGTATAAATCTTTATTATATTAAAAAGGTCATTTTAAATAAGACCGTAAACATTTTAAAAGTTTCGCTTACACTAATTGGGGTTTTCTTCAAAAGTTTAAGATTAAGACATTTATGTATTACTTACGACCACTTGCTAGGCGAAAGTCCTTATATAACTATAACTAACTTATGTATATAACTTTGAAATCCCTTACGTATTTACAGTAAAAAGAGTATAAGAGGTAAATATTGCCGGAGAACAAATGGAATTTTATATTCGCTTCAGAAAAAATTATAATAGAAAATATTTTGAATAGTTAACTTTTTGTTGGAAACTTATTTTCTATTATAAGAAACGAAATCTATATTATTGAAAAAATTCGGTGTGAAACCAGAAATGAGTTGTGCATGCATACATACATTCACATAAGTATATATACATACATACATACATATGTATTTCAAGATTGTAGCAAAAAAAAAACACATACATACATATACATATATGTACTTGCAACTCATTTGCTTACATACACAATTAATAATACTTTGCCTTATCCTCTCACAAGGTCACCACCATTTCAGTCAAGAAAAATTAAATACAAAAAAAAAAAAACAAAACAACTACCACAACATAGATTAAGAAAGAAATTAGTAAAACGAATAAATATAAAATAAAAACATACATACATACATACATATGTATGTAAATATATAAAACATAGGAAACGTATGACAGGAAAGCAAACAGTGTTTGTACATTTTATTGTGTATTAAAGTCAAGTAAGGATTAAAACTTATTTATGTGCGTATGTATGTGAAAGTGTATATGTAAGAGCACAAGTCCTCACACAGCTACTTAACTTTATGTTTTGTTGTCATTTTCTAAAGTAAAAAGAGATTGTTAAAAATCAGTACAACAACTATTTGAAATAGAAATGGAAAATTGTAAGCCGAAAAGGTCATGTTATTATTTATCTAAACTTTGACATTAACAAAAGATGCACATAACACAAGTTATTCACATATTTATTTAATTCTCCATTTCTTCTTCACAATTAACATACATATGCACATACGAATAATTGTTAAATTGTGTGAAAACATATACATACATATAAATGAACATTTAGATAAACTGGCAAATACACACCCATGTTTACACAAATAAATAGACAGATAATCACAAGTAATTAAAGTTATTTGACAGGTGACTGATTAGAGACAATAATAAAAAAATAAATTAAATAAATATTTCAGAATTCCAGTAGGACATACACATATGTATATATAGAGGCAGAAAAATATTAAGATGTTTATTAGCTTGTAGTGGATAGCAGAAATGGGAAAATGTATGCATCGATACAAAAAAAATCGATTTTAATATTATTAGGTAAACATTTTTACATTGAGAAAAGTAAAAAAAACAATTAAAATAACTCGCATGTAATCAGGGTCCCTTAATATGGGTAGGAAAAGAATAAAAAAAATGACTTTCAGTGGATAACTAATTAGATGAATCTGCGCAGTGAAACTTTATATAAAAAATTTTCACCATCTTTCTGTTATTTCGAAAAGAAGGAGCCCCTAGTGTCTTATGTTTAATTTTAGATATTTTTTAAAAGTAGTTTTAACTTTGAAATACTAAAGTAAGTCTTAAAATTTATAATTATTATCTGCTTAATGCTGCGTCTTCTTGTTGTCGTTTAATGAAAAAGTTCTATAAAAAAAAGACTTACCCGCAAATCTGGTGCTGATGATAGACCAGGTTGTGCTAGATCACAAGCTGATATCCAAGGATTAAGGCGTGTCAGTGCAAAATCACTTTCCAATATTGAAAAGTATTTATTGGGACTATCTAAGTCTGCCTTTGGATGTGTTGTAGCAGTTGTTGTTACTATATTTTTACTTCCACCGACCGTATTTGAATCGGAAGAACGAACTAAGTCTGATTCGTCTATTGAAATACCTTTTTCGTTGCTGTTACCCACTAAATGTGCGGTATAAACCGTTACCACTGAAGAGTCTAAAACATGATCTTCAGTGGATTTCACTTTAGCCCCATCATCAGCATCATCATCGTCACCTTGAGGTGGAGAATTTTCATTTTGTTCATGCTGCTGTTGATCTTCTGGTTGTTGCTGCTGCTGAACGGGTACAAGATTCTCAATAGCATTTTGCTGACCTGATGGGTCGTGTACATTGTCCAGTGCACCACTGCCACTACCACTCGTTGATTCGTGTACAGTTTCCGTGCCGCTGCTATAGTCTTCGTCGTTTGTGTCACCAATTTTGTCGTTTGTTAACGTAACCAAATGATCAAAGGACTCTTCGGATAGAAGATCGTCCTCGGCTACTAAGGCAAATATGTCGTCTTCGTCAAGCGATCTTGACGAATCAGATACGGCGGTTAGTGAAGGAAAATTTACGGGTAAACCACGGGCTAGTGTTGCTTGATCACTTAACGCACTATCGCTGCTGCTATCGACAGCCGTTGTCAGTGTGTCGTCTGAAACGTTTAGATTCTCTATAGTGTTGTCTCTTTCAGTTCCGCTGCCCCTAAAACTATTGTTAACACTGCGCGATTTTCTTTTTCGTCTTCGCCGAAACTTTTTGGTCGCGCGTCGCGTTTTCTTTGCCGAGTGCAAAACAGTATTCGATTCCGTACGAGCACGCGGATGATCGTAATGTTGTGCTAAGTGCGAGGGCAGCGGATACGTGGAGGCAAAATAATTAGACGCAGATGTATACGAGTTAAAAGAGTTTCGAGTAAAAAATGTCGTAAAAAAATGAAAGGGCACTGTTTTCTTCGGCCGCCTATTAAGATAATCTTCTTTAAATAATTGTGGACTAGAAGAACCAAAATTTTCATAAATATTTAAAGGCTGTGTTGGTGACGATGACGTTGTTGTGATGGTATCGCCTGTTGCTGTTGTTAATATAGAATTGGCGGTGGTAGAAGTTGTAGTAAGAGTAGAAGAGATGAGTGAGGCAGATGATGAGCTTGGTGGTGTTGTTACGGTTGTTCGAAATAAGGTTAACGATAATGCTGGTGTTGTTGAATTAAAAATTTGTGGTGTTGTTGTTGTTGGTGGTGGTGACGACGTTGTTGTAGTATTTGAACTGATGCTGCTGGTGCTGCCACGCCGAGCCCCCGAAATAAACGCAAGCGCCATCACGACCAGCCCGGGTCCTGGCCGCATATTGACCTCGGGTTCGGCGGTGCTAGCATGGTGCAGGCCCGCTTGAGACGCGCTTGCGACTCCAACTCAATGTCTTTAATGATGGGCTCATGGCCCCATCATCATTAGGATTTGGGTTAAATTTTCCTCTTAACTCGTTTAATTCACAACTTTTAAAACTTTTTGGAAAATTTATTTTGTATCTTATTTGTTTTTCGTTTATTTGTGCACCAGATTTCTTATACGAATTTCGTAGAGTTTTAGCATAATAATTTTTGAAATCTTTAAACATCAATTTCATTGAACAATTTTATTAGTATTTTGTTTTATTCAATATTGAATCATTTATTTTTTCAATGAGGATGCGCAACACCATGTTTTGTTAACCTGCAAATTTATAAGAAAAAAAAAAAATAAATATAAAATTATATATGAGGAGGTCCATAACAAAACACAATAATTCAACTTTTACATATTATGTGGAATAAGATTGAGTGAAAAATACAAAATATTTTAAAAGTAAAATTATTGCGTCTTGCTATGGACCTCCTTATATGCATGTGTATGTGTGTATGTAAATGAAGGAGATTAGTTCAGTTATATAACGAAATTTTAAAACTACAAAAAAAGGAAACATTTCAAAAATATCTTATCGGTTTAGTTAATCCAGTAACTAAAAATTATTTTGAATAAAATTTCATTTAATCAAGATACAAGGACAAGTGGACCTATTAAAACCACTAATTTAAATTTCGGCCACCTTATTTGCATAAAATATTTATTTTTTTTAAGAAAAAATTTTGAACTACATTGAAAGTGTATTGTTTTAATATATACAGCCAATTGATTTTAGTCATATGGTCAAGCGTTATAAATATAACAATATGTTCCTGTTTGCTTCATAAATAAAGAACTAAAACATCACCGTAATAATGCTTTTCAACACTATTGTGAGCTTTTGATTGTTAACAGTTTTTATAATTTGATTGATATATGATCAATTTTTTTAGTCATGGAAAATTTCAGGACAATAGATTTATCAAGCGAGTCATTACCCTCTACACAACAAAGAAGTAGTTTTCTAATGACATAGTTATTATAATGTAAAACTTGATTACTCATTGACTAGAGTACTTTTGCTGTTTAAGTCAAAACTAATGTGCATTAACAAACTTCTATAGATTATTTAAAAAGAAAATGGTTCGATTTAAACAGAATAAAAATACACATATGTACGAATACTTACACTATTTTAAAATTGATGATTTCCAACTGGAAATTAGTTGTTTATCCGTTAGAGTTTAAAACATCCATTTCATTGATTTTAATATTTAATAAATTTTGTAATTATTTGTCAAAAAAAAAAAACCAATCACAATAACACGCTTTTAAAACTCTAATAAAAAAGAAACGAGCAAGAGATATCTAATAATCTGCATAAAATTCAATACACATTAATTAACGAATACACACTTGTTTGCGATAAAAGGACACAACATTTCGTTTTATACTTCTGGATTATTATTTACTTTTTCTCGAATTTATTTAAATGCATTCTTGTGAGATTTACGAAATAAAACATATTGTAAAATATATAACGTTAATAACGATAAACTACGACGACCGCGACGACGTTATGGACGACAACGATTATGATAATAACATAAACATATGTATACACGAACGATAACGAATTATGTATATGTATGTATCTACATACATATATGTATGAAGATTATGATTTGAGAAAATATCACAACAAAAAACGAATAAATTAAACAAACAGTTTGGAGTTTTAAAACGTTTTTTTTTGGTTTTGAAATATAATTTTAGAGCAAATTTTTATTTTTTTTTGTATTTTAATTGTTAAATAGTTGTATTTATTTTGCCATTGTTGTTGGTTTTTTTTAAGTTAATAAGGAGGGCTTTGTTGATATTTTAGTTAAGAATGATGGTGAAAGTGTTTTTCAGTTTTTTCCTAAAATTTTTATTTCTTGTCCAGCTTTGTAATCTTTTTCTAGAATTCTTCTTTTTGCCACTAATTTATTACGTTGCCTAAGCAGTTATATTTATTCAATTTGATTATACTGCATTTTTTTGGTGTGTTTTATTTAAATATAACCTTGAAGAGTTGTATAAAAAGTAAAAGAAAATATTATATCAGGTTTCGAACACTTTTTTAGAGAAAGTTTTAGAAAAAAATGATGTTAATTGTGGTAAAAGAATTAATTGAATATTTACTAAATAAACTTTGTTTTACAAAAATTTATCTTGAATAATATTTTATTCATTTAATTTAATTTTCTTTAAATTTCATAAGTTTATATATTAGTGTATAGAGCTTTTTAAATCATTCACTT
>NDXZ01000769.1:15577-25869 GCA_003055125.1 Paykullia maculata
TTTTTTTTTTTTTTTTTTTTTTTTGTTATAGAAATGATTCTATATGTCTATTTTTTTTTTGTTAGTTGTACATTTTTATGTTATATAAACTATAGTTAGGTTGTTGTTTTATTTAAAAATCTTTAATTTTCTTAGCACAAGTCTTACTTTTTTTGCATTTAGTTTAAAAAAAAATTTACTTTATAGGCTAAAGTTTTCTTCCGATGATTATTTTTTAAATAACAAATAGTTTGAATTAAATTTTATTAAAAACTTTTTAAGGTATTCCATTTTAGAATGGCTGGTAATTCTTGTGTCTAGTAGAAAAAAGAAAAGTATAAGGATTGCGCGTCGCAGGATTTTAACCGTACTACCCTGCTTCTTAGCTGATGGCCCCAAATGGCACTGACTGTAACACAATTGCAGATGGCGCTTAACTGGAAAGGCAATACTAAGATACGATACTACGCCATTTTCGAATAGAAAAAGAATAAAAGCTTTCACTCTCGTTTCTCTTATTTTCCAGTTGTTTTGTTTTGAAATATTTGTTCAACATATGTTACCGAGTTAACTCTTACAACTATAGTTCCCTGCCTTCTTGCTTTTACTTTTACAGCAAACTTCAAAGAAAAAGCTTTTTTGTTCTTTCGTTTCCCTTCTTATGCTTCTTATACTTGTTTAGTTTACTTTTATAGTTGTGTTAAATTTTTTTGTTTGTTTGTTTTGTCTTTTTTTCTGTAAAATTCCAATAAAAGAAGTAATTTTTCAAAGTTTCTATTTTTTTTATCGTTCAATTTATCCAACCATTGTTTCGTTCTTTATCGTTTATTTATTTTTTTATATCAATTTTCTTTCCCATTGACAGATGTTCACACATTTTATCATCATGTGTTTTTGTTGGTATATGGTTTTTGTTGTTTTAATTTTCTTTATCGCTGTTATTTGCATTTAAAGTTTTTTTTTGATTTTATTTGAAATTGCAACTATTTTTCGTGTTTTTCCATTTTATCATTAGTTGTTTCATACAGTTTTTGAGTATTTATGTACATAAGTATGTATGTATATATTTCTGAGTTTTTGTTCTTATTTAACACTTGTCCTATATGCCTAATCATCGTTAATCCTTTTTTAATCCTACTTATGTTGTTTTTGTTTATATTTGTGTATATTTTGTTGTTGCTTGTATATATAATGCTGCAGCTTAAATAGTTTACTGTTTTATACCTACATAAATACATACTTTTTATTTAAATGATTTTCTGTGGTTTTATATTTTTAATTGTATAATGTCCTGTCCAAATTGTAGGTCAAATAGATAAATTTGGAACGAATTTCTATTATCACATAACTATAATGATTCGTTTCTTAACATTTATGTATGTAGTAAGTAAAAGTTTAGTTCAATTATTTATTTTGCTTAAATGCCTCTTAAGCTTTAAATATTTTATACAAGTTTAAGAGATACCAGAGGCATTTAGCAGGCTAAACGACATAAACCCCTAATATGCATATATTTTGAATACATATTTAAGGTGTAATCGTAGACGTTTCTATGTGAGCAAAAGAGTCACAAGAATATAAACGACAATGTTTCTATATCTTAATTTAATTCATCAGTGAAAACGAATGTGACGTGCAACTTCTTTGGAATTAAAAAATTTTTTTTACAAAAAAATCATAAAAATGTTAATTACAGTTAGAAAGCTAAATGAATTTCGTCTAGCTATAAGTTTGCTGTACCAAGTTCCTGTGGATATGAAACACCAACACCCAACATGCATTATAACCTCTTAGAAACATTCACAATAAAGTTATGATTATGATATGATATTATGATATGAATTATTATTCATTCATTATCACAAATAAAAATAAATTTTCATAGAAAATTTAAATGAACTAGAGCCAGAATTAAAACAAAAATAATTGTCTTGAAACAAATTAAAGTTCGTAATAAAGAAACATTTATTAAAAAAAAAAAAAAATTCTAGTTATGACAGAAATCTTGTATTGCTTAAAAAAATACAGATTCTCTACCATTTAATTTAATAAGAAATAATTCAAAATCAAAGGCGAGTTCTTGTATAATGTTTGTGTAGTAAAAACAAAAAGTCAACTAACTTAACAAATAGAGCAGTTTGTTTAACATTTTGAGCTGCCCAAATGCAACTTGGACATTTAACTTAATTTAGTTTTCAGAACTATTTTAAAATTTTTAAAATAGAAATAAGAGAAAAAAAATGTTGATTTACACAATTGAAGAGCGGTACTAAGGTTAAAATATTAATATGAAAACTGATTACAGCTGGACCATAAAGGGTGGTACTTTTAGTCAGACCATGTAAGAGATCGTTAAAAGTAAAGCTTTGTTTAAATAAGCTTCAAATTGAAAATTAAATATTTTTTCATCAAAATTTTATTTTGTTTAATCTTAGCAGCTGGAGCTACTGGGGAAAAGTAAATTAATATTTCAAAGTAAAAACTACTGTTTACCAGCCAACATATAAACTATTGACAAACATCTGTATTAACTACAATCAGTTACTGTAATATTACTGCGAGTGTTTTGTTCTTCCAGAAGTTTTGGAACCATATAAAGAAAAAAACAGTTTATGTTTTTTTTTTCTTTTTGGAAAACAGGCAGGCTTTCGGTTTTTTTTAAATTTTCTTACCCAGCAAAATCAAGGCAGGGGCATAGATAGCATCTTATATTGTATGATCAAAACAAAACTGTATCTACTTTTGGTTGGCATTTCTAAGTTTATATTTAATTTTTGTACATGCTGTTTGTCTCTTAATGAAGGCTTAATGTCGCCTATTTCCTAATGAGCTGTGAGTTAAATAGATGATATTTACATCCAATACTAACCACCGATCAAAAAGTGCTGGGGCCTAATTCTGTCATTCGATAGCGGTCGAGTTTTAACAATTCTAATTGGAATCCAATTAGAATTCCTATACCTAAAGCACAGAAAACTCGCACGTTCGAGTAAAACTCGATCGCTATCGAATGCCAGAATTAGCCCCCTGATGATGAAAACCGTAGCTGGTTTCGAAAATGCATTCCACTCGGCTAGTGTCGGCAAAATTTACTTTTCAAATTATTATTCATTCATTATCACATATAAAAAAATTAAATTTCTTTGAAAAATTTAAAAATGAACTTGAGCCAAAATAAAACTAAAATTAATTGTCTTAAAATTAAATAAGTTTATTATTATAAAAAAAAAAAATTTTCAACAGAATATGATTAGATTGTTTAATTAGTGCAAAGGAATGAAGAAAAACACATTTATGATCAGAACTTTTAAAAAATGCTGACTGGGTTCGTGAAGAAGTGTTTGTCTGTTTAACATGTTTTAATGTATGAGAGTGTGTGAAGTGTTTTAAAAGAACCCAAAAGTAAATGGCTATGAAAGTAAACATACTCATACACATGGTGTTGGGGAGGTAATCAAACAATTTCCGTTGGGGGTTTTCCTATACTTATGTTTTTTTTTATATTATTATTGTTGTACTCTCAAATAATAGAACAAAATTAAGATGTATAAGTTTTCAGGCGTTATTTTTCTCTTATGTATTTTTGCTTTTTGTTATATATTTTCTTCTTTTTCAATATGGCAAAAAGAAACGCACACACTCATGCACACAAAATTATAACTGAAAATCTTCATTGTCATTGAAATCAATACTTTTGTCACATGTTTTCATAAGGAAGGCAATGACAACAACAACAACAATGGCAATGCAAATGCAAATTGTAGAAATAACAATTACAATAACGACAGCTACAACAAAAACTCAATACCAGTTACAATCAAATAATAATAAGAACAACAACACCAAAGCCGACCATAGCAACTTGCCAATGGAAAAGGAAGTTATAGCCGAGGTTTATACAGCAGTGACAGAGGTGACAGAGGTATTAAATGTGGGTGTGTATGTGTGTGAGTGGGTGTGTAGGGGAATAATGCTGGAACGATTACAGGAAACCGGAATGAATATGTCAAACTTATTTGCCAAGCAATTGATAACAATAATAGAAAAATAAGTCAAAGAGGAAAAAGAAAATAATAAAATAAAAAAAAAACACAATAAAATAAAAAAAAATAATAAAGGCTTACCCCATACACCCACTCACTCACTTAAACACTTTCCGAATTGTGAGAGTGTGGCAGAGAATATGATTAAACAAAACCAGAATAGAAATTACTTTTTCGCAACGTAAAAGTAATAAGACAGGACAACAAAAACAGCATGACAATATCAAACATTGGGACAGAAAAAAAATCTATAACATTTAAAATATCCAAATTTAAACTACATATATTGTACTAAATGGAATTAAATCTTTTTTTCTTTTTTATTTTACAAAAGAAGTTTTTGTTTGAGGCTTAAAATTCTCAGATAGAATATAATGCTAAAGCTCAAAGATCCTATTCACTGCAGATTAAAAAAAATGAGAGCAGAATTTAGTTCGGGGATTCACATTGAAAAGGGAAAACTTTCTATATAATAAACATGAAAAATTGCTATCAATGATAGCAATTTCAAAATATAATATAATTTTGGGTAAAATTTTGGTCATTTTGCTGTAGCGATCAGCGCATTTAATACGGAGTCCTAATTTTACAGTCCTTCTGGCTTATGTTGGCTAACAAGCCATTAACTACCCCGGAGAAGATAATCTTATATTATTATGTAGCAGTAACGGGACGACTTGTTTATTCGTCAAATATTAACTTAATCCTTACCCTCCTGATACGGATACCCCGGTACCCGAGAAACTTTAAAGTCACATATCGCTTAAACAACAAACAATAAACAAACATTTTCTAAGAATTTTTCTCATTTTTAACTTTGCTAATTTTTTTTTGTGTTGGCTGTGGAGCGACCGAAAGTCAAATAGTCCTTATCCTCTTGATAACGATACCTGTGTCAAGAATTTTGTATAGAAAAAGTAAAGGTTAGATTACCTTTAAGATTAGAATTAATTTACGAAGTACATACATAAAAAAATTTGTATTTAACATTATAATAACAATATTGAGAGTCCCCGAACTACAGTGCAGACTATTGTTTTGATGTTCAAACCGTAACAGAAAATTCAACGCTTAGGGTACCCGGGCACGTATTAAAATGTTTTTTTCAGTACGGTTAGGGTTAAAAAAAAGTTAACTCGTGTGATGTGCCACATAGTTATGACTCAACTCTGTTAATCCACATATTTGCAACATTGACGTCTTTCAACTGAAATATGAGAAAGTTAATACAAATTATTATATACCGTTAAACGTTAAACGTTAAACGTTAAAAAACAAATTTGTTAATAATTAAGTAATTTTTTTTTTCTATGAAGAAGTGTTGAGTTGTAAAATAATAACATTTTTTGTAGAAAATTAAATAAAACACAATTTTCGAGCATCAAGTACTAAAAAAGGTGGTATTTTTACTACTCTATGCCTAAGTCTTTTAACCTTTAGTTTATAAACGTGCCTACTTTTTGGCTAATAGAAACCAACGTTTGTGTCATAGTTTAACATAAACTACAATTCAAGGACCCTAGTAATATTTAGAAAAGAGGCAGATCTTGACTGTATGTAAATCTCGACAGGTTGAGCTGGAACATTAAATGTTTTAGTAACAATAAATTGTTTAAGCAGAATTTTTTGTCGGCAACAATCATGTATGTATTTATCTCTTAAAAAAATTAAACAGATATTAAAGTAAGGAAACAGCAGAATATGTCACTCAGTTTTAATAAAATAAACTACAGCCTCAAGCTTGAAAAAGACTTTACCGTTAATGACTATTAATCAAAATGCTGAACAAAATTTCTCTTTCTTTTACACAATTTTGAAAATATCTATTTTCCAATGTGCATGAGCTAAAATACTAAAAAGGAAGTTTTATAATTTTTACCCACACATATACATGGATGTGAAGTAAAACACAAAAGAGAATTAGGTGCAAAAGTAAATGCGAAAAAGAAGTGGATAAACTGAATGATTTCAGATTTTTAACTTTTCGTCTCAAAAACTATTACATTTTTTTTATTATTTGATTTTTTTGTTCCCGTAAGAAGCATACTGTTATTTTCTGTTTGGTCTTCCATTCATAATATGTATAACCAAAATACAAATACACCTAATCACTCTGCACAGAGAGAGGAAAGAACACCCACTCAAAACACATGCCTACATACAAACATACATATTTATAAACGAAAATTTATTTGCAAATCTATATCAATAACAAACAAAAACGAACTAAAACAAAAGAAAGAAATAAAAAAAGCAAGGAACGCAACACTGACTAAGATGAAAACATTAAATTAAAGACTTTAAAGACCGTAAGCAGCAGACACTGCGAACTTTGTGTGAGAAAAACAAAAAAAAAAAAAAACAAAGTTATTGTTTTAAACATTTTTCTAAATTCCCGTTCTTTTTGCTGTCATGGATTGTTATTGCCCTCTTAAACGATGATTTGGCCTTATCAATGCCCCTATAGAGGGCTGTAAAAATGTTGCTTTTTTTAAGTAAGTGAGAAAACCACTTGATAAAGTTGTTCATACAACAGGGCAAAAAATCTCACTCCATTTTGTGTCTTACAACAAAAACCAAAGACACAACAAAACATTATTAAAAAAAGAAGAAAAAACACACACACCTACACATACACACAAGAATCAACTGTTTAGGTTTATCCGTTCACTGTATAAAAATTTGTATCCGTAAATAAAAAGCTTGTATTGAAACCAATACGAAAACAGTTGAAACCACAATCTCCCTAGCCATTACTACTACTAAGATGTTCATACGTACATACATATGTATACATATGTAATAAAATGATGACAACAACATGTGCTTTAAATAAATTGTATAATGAAAAACAGAAAAAGAACAAAAAAACAAACAAAAATTTAAAGCCACTACTAACTACTACTACTGTGGCTGCCAATCATCATCATCACTACCACTCAAACGTTTTATAACACACACTATACCAAATAGTGTGACACTAACATGACTGTTATCATTCAACATTATATTTCACAAGGGAGATGTCTAGTTGGTACAGAAATAGTTAAAAACTGGTTAAAAAAGATTGGAAAGTGTACCAAAGGTGCTGAACCCTTCAGACCAAATATTAGATTTTTTTAAAACGCATTATACCCACACAATTATAACAGCAAGGATTTTTATTGGGAAAGAAAAAAATGTTTTTCATAAAAAAAAAAAATGTATTAAAATTAAATTTTATTTTTTAAGAAAATTACTCTTGTAAGAAAATATTATTGTCAATATATGTATATGTTTATACGAAATTAGGAGTTTTTTTTTATTTCGTTGCTTAAATTAAAATTTTGAATTGCTACGTTTTTAACCATTCCGGGTATATATGAGCGTTTATTAATAATGAACCATCTTCTGTAGTTAAAATATGAAAACGACTTTTCTATTATTTTTTTAAATCCATTTCAAACCCACTTTAACAGTGAATAATTTAAGATAATTTACAGGGTGTCCTTTTGCTTTGTTATCCCACATAACCATGCCAGACTGGTTCCCTAAAAACAATCGTTGAGCCAAATCCTGCCTAATAGTAATGCCATAATTGAATTTTTTTTTTCATTTTCTAAGTTTTGCAGCGATTGACAAAAAGCTACAAAATATTACATTTTAATATACTAAAAGGCCAACTAAACAGAGGCTAAACGATATATTTTGGTAAATAGTTGAAAAAGAATGATAATGCAGAAAAAACAAAGAAAAAGCACAAATCTTTAATCTTAAAATGTAAGTCCCTCTTATGTTCGTACAATTATAAATATTCGCTTGTAGTAATTTTCTTTTTTTTTACCCTTTTTTCTTCTTCTATAGTTTACAATTAAAACAATTGAGACCGCATGTCCATTAATTCTCCGTGTTATGAAAAGGTTTCGATGTGCTCACTTTATATAAAATCTCTCTTCATAGATCACTTTAAGTTATAGCGAACTGGTGCTTGTAAGGTTTAACATTCATAATTTTAACTTAAATTTTTCATTACTGAGAACAAGTTTTTGTTTTACATGCAAATAAATAGCTCCATATTCAAAGAAGTGCTTAAAACCAATGAATGATCTATAATTTGACTTAATTATTTATTATGATTCGGCTAAGTTTTTGTAATAAGTCAAGTGCACGTTAAAATCATTTTGATTGGTATCAGTACTTTTCAAAAATGCTTATAAAAATTGCTACCGTATCAAAAAACAATGTTGTTATTTGGAACTTAAGAAAAAAATATTTAATATATAATTGATTAATATATGACTTTATATACAAACATCACTTAATCATATACATATTCAATTTAAAATTGCTGTTAAATAAAAACTTTAAAAAAAATTTTAATTTGTTTTATCAAATTTTTTATATATAAAACTTTTTTAATATAAAAAATTTTTCAAAAAATAAAAATTTTGAAATGTTAATATTTTCGAAAGTACTGTTCTTCTATATAAAAGTGTACAATTGTACAAGTGTACCTTTGAAATTTCTCATAACTAATCTATTCACACACATACTTACATACATACATATATGCATATGTACAGTGGTGGCCAAAACACATGCAACTGTAGTTGTCTAAGGGTAAACTGATCTGTAATTTACAAACTTGTTCCCAAAAACATGTCAATAATTACTATATATTAGGGAATAACATTCCCAAAAATTTAATCGATAAAAAAAATCAGTTTTTTTTTTGCTAATGTTGCCATATTTTTGTAATTTTTTTTTTTACACAAATGCATAAAGGAAAACGCGTTGCAGTATGGGACAAAAATAAAAACAACTCAAAATTCTCTAGTTGCATAAAAAACACTCTTTCTTTTTTTTCCAATACTGTCAAAAGCTGTTTTTTCAATTTTTATTATACTTTTTATGTTTAATTTTTTTTTGTTTTGTTTAAGAAACTTAGGATTTTTATTTACATATATATGTATGTATGTATTTATTTTAACCGATAAATTATGTTGTTGTTTTTCTCATTGCCTTTGCTACAATTTCGTTGATACTTTAAGAAATGATGGCATCAGTCGAACATCTGTTAGTTGAAAAAACGTAATTACTTAAAGGTTAAATAAAACTAAAACTTTTTTATTTCGTAACGGCACATACACACACACACACACATGGACATATTGAAATAATATGAGATATAAGAACGAGCAACCGTTTGCGTTCACATAACATGTTGTATAGATCTGTTAGTTACATACATAGGATTAAAAGCAAAAACAACAAAAGCAAATCACTAGTATGAAAATATTAAAATCAAAGCCAGTCATATGCATACACACGCACTTACATAGCCACACATGCAAATGTATACATACATACGTGTTTGTAACACTCATATTACATACATAAAAATGCACACACAAATCCATATACATATATGTATGTACATATGTATGTAGATATTTAGTAGATATTCTCAAGGACATTTAATTTACTATTTATGGCAGGGAATAACAATGTTTTGTTATTGTTATATGTGTTTGCATTTTGTTTTTTAATTTATAATTTAATGATGCATTTTTGTATTAGTTTTTTTTTTGCTACTTATTAATTTGAATAGAAATATAACTTAGTAAAATACAACATAGTTTTGGAAACGGCCATTTAGGTTTAATTTAAACTAAACATTTTTTTGTAACTTCAATAGAAGTTTTTTTTTTTTTTTTGACAAAGAACTAGTATTTCTAGATAATTCGGTTAGTTATATAAATATAAATTACATACGAAAATAAAATTGATGGACTCACAAGGTGTCATAGTTTTCAATGTCTTAAAATAATAACTTAACTGTTGTGAACAACACTTTAGAACTTATGACCTTCTTTTTTTGTAAACAGTTGTAACTCCTTTTTTGCTCTCTTTTTCATTTAGCTTATAAAAATTTTGTTCCATGAGCAGGGCCAACAAAAAATAAAGTAGAAGCAAAGTAAATAAAAAACACAATCTAATATATAAAATTCACGTGTCACAGTGTTTGTTACCAAACTCCTCCGAAACGGCTGAACCGATTTCAATGAAATTTTGCATACACATTCTATAGGTCTGAGAATAGGTTTATAACTATTTTTTATATTCCTTAATGAAGTGGGCGTGGCACATCCCATACAAAGTGAATTTTTAAATTCGGCTCACGAGGTCGTATGATTATGTAAATTTATATTTTTTAATCCGTTACGTATACGGCGCTATGTTCCATTGAAAAATAAACGTCTAAATAAAAAATATAATACGTTACTTAAG